>OZ024914.1:38196713-38384911 GCA_964017125.1 Flabesymbios commensalis | reverse complement strand
ATATGTTCCTGTGTTACAGTCGGTATGATAAAATGTCCAGGCAAGTGATAATTGAAATACGTTTAGGTTGTCAAAAACGGATCATATATCGCCAAGATCCAGTCTCACAAGGTCACGAGGTAACCTCATTCCAAAATATTATGGTAAATACAATATCTATGGTAGAAGGTTAGACGTTTTTATCCACTGGAACCCAGAATTCTTGGTTGAAATCCACACGTATTACGAATGGTGATCCCACAGAAGTCCACACAACAAACTCGCACCACCTCAATCCAGTTACTGCCAGCTGCATTGATAATAATAGGCACGTGATTTCTCAATGATAGTACTCCATTCTCTTCTTTCAAACAGTCAGTATTTCTTAAACTATAAGGACATTCGATTTGGACCAATCCTAGTGACATTTCTGACGACAAAGACGGATCGAGCGAGATTTTATCTGAGAAACATATAGGCTTATAATGGCAAACAGTCACACTGACAGCCAGTGCCCGTATTCTCGTACAAGTTACGATACATCGTAGGCTTCTCATTGGTCGAGACGGCCGTCTCGACCAATCAGAAGCCTACGATGTATCGTAACTTGTACGAGAATACGGGCCAGGCGATCCCGGCTGCTGTCCGACACGGGGGGAGTACATGTGCGTGTGCTATTTTTAGCAAGCTATAGCGCGTCATTCCGGACTTACGGTATTGTATAGATTCGGTAAAATGCAAAACAAATATTTTTCTATTTCGTCAAATGTGTCTATATTTGAACTGAAGCTGTGTTAAAATTTTTGACTTGAAGTTGTGTCCTACTTGAAGCTGTGTCTCGCTACCGCGACCCCCAACTTCGAGTGGGTGAAAATTACTCATATCATTATTTGTTTCATTTGAGATCTTTCCCTTGCAAATCCTGATGTTTAAACACACATCTTGTTACCAATATCAGTGATTTGATCATCTTCCTCCGCAAGGCCCGCTACTCCCGACGTCGGGAGTAGCGGGCCTTGCGGAGGAAGATGGATTTGGTCGACAAATTGAAAACGACAATAGTCGTGAACAGCAGGACAAGGGTTAAGAAAGGGAATAATTCAGAAGCTGAAACGAGCTTCAAACTTGTTCATTTTCAAACGCTTTGATTCAACTTTTACAAGGCATGTGAGTAATTTTCACCCACTGTTGATCGCGGCCACTTTGTTAGGACACTCGCCTTTGCCACCATCTACCTAAAGTTGATTTCTTAGAACTGTGCCTGGCTGAAATGAGCATGACCCTGCCTTTTTAAACACAAAACATTTATGCAATGGTGGACCAACGTCGCAAACGTTGGGCGACTTTGTATGAATGTTATACAAAGTTTTGTGTTTACTGGATTGTTATCACTGCCTGATTAAAACATTATCAACATATCTCTTCATTGAAGCACCATTTAAATGTTTTCAATCATTGCCCAGCGACATCAACATTTGGCCAATGCTAGAGCTGCATCTCCCAGACTAGCATGACCACGTCAAGGTATAGTGTAGAGGGGGGAGGGGTGGGTGTGGAAAGGGGGTGCCCATGATATAAACCACTCCTGTTGATAAGCATGGCTCGATAAAATATCTTACGTCCAATGAGAATGCCCGCATTGAAAAAGGGGAATTCCCTTTAACTTGTAAAGTAGTTAGCATTCACTCACCAGGTGTATCTCTATGTCGTTTTCAAGTCGCTTGAAATGCAATGATTGGGTTTAATTTATTTTCGATTGAGTTTAAAAGTGAGCTCAAATCGAACTTTCCTGGATTTTGGAAATATTGGTCCATTGACATTAATTGTTGGCCCAACATGCAAATAGCTTTCTGACTATTAACATGACCTACATAAAACACACTTGTTGACAAACACGATAAAACAACCCACGTCAGTTTGGTAATATAGTTTAGTAATACCCACTCACTCACCAGATGGCAGTTATTACTTCACGTTACTGCCAGCACGAGCTGAGGTCTATTTTGCTCCACCGTCTACGACGCTGGTATAACGTTAAGCCTACATCGGTTCAACGTCATTTTCTTGCTTGGGTGCAAAGGTTTGGCTGCTAGGGTCAGAGTGGCACACATGAGTGATAAACAGTGATTGGATCCTAGCAGATAGTAGGACAGGCTCAAAATGCTTGGTTTTCTATTGAGTCACTTTATTAGACGACGTGCGCACTTCTGGATAAAAGTGTGAATTTGGCACACATGTAGTTGAGATCTTACTCAATAGGAATTTTAATGGCAGCAAGTTTGCACTACTAGATTTTGACCGCCATCTTCGATTGCAAAATGGCCGCCATTTAGGATCTACATTAGCCAATATTTCAAGAAGTAAGACAACTACAGAGTTGGTTTTAGTAGCTAAACCACTGTTTTTCAGATACATTGAATCAAATAAACTATAGTTTAAAATAGTTAATGGGACAGCCATCTTAAATTCGCTATTAAAATCAAAATGGCCACCATAGAGATTGCGCGTTTTCTGTATGCATTTGTTTAATCCAGGAGCAATGGGCATATGCCCGGACAAAAATCATAAAAAGCTGATTTTTTAATTAAAGCGGCATAACTGTTTTGCTTATTTCGAACGAAATAACCTAAAATGTTCAGCACAATCATTCATATATTTTAAAAGGCTTTATAAATGGACAAAATCGATGTAAATGTAGCTGGATTAGATCACGACGCGATACACCATCAAGTTATATGGTGTGGTAAATCGGTCCGTCTGTGTACAATATATACGTAATACTAATAGTGGTTATTTGTCGGCCAATATAATGTTACATTAGACCAACATCAAACCCCTTAATAACAAACACGAGACGTTGAGCCGCATTGGTCTAACGCTGGGCCAGAGTCGTAGACGATGGCCCCGAATTAGTTTGCAATCGGACCAATGCCTGTTGGCTGCGATGCCAAGCTCACAGAAACCACCGGTTGGTGTCCTAAGGTCAGCCCCTATGATAACTCAGCAGGCACGAGTCACTGACCCATTGATGGCTCAATGTTGATACAGCTTCTATGACGCTGGTACGACATTGACCCATCAATGGTTGAATGTCTCTTGTTTGCTAGGAACTCACCTACTGGTACCGTAACGGCTGCTTTTTTACAATTATTTTATTTTACCGCATTTCGCTATTTATATAACTGTATGTGATGACTAACGATGAAATAAAATAGTCTGATATTTTCGAATAGCATAGTCACTAGAGATCGTGTTCCTCTTGTCATTCAAAATTCACTTTGAATTCACTCATAGCATTGCAACTATATTTTGAAATGCCCGTGAGGTATCAAATAAAAGACTGCACAAAAAAGATGATTTACATCACTGAATTTTGTGTTATTCGGATTGCAATTTCTCACGGTCGGGGGAGAGCGTCTTAATGGCGGGCCAAAGGCTCAGATGCTGGCCCACACTTAAAAGCACCACACTAAAACAGGGTCCTCTTTTTCAATTGAGTGACATTCTCTATACCGGTACCGAAATTAAACATGACATTATATTCAGATATCACTCATATCACACAAAGTAATAACTTCTAGACATGTCTAACTGACATGAGACAATACACTTTGTACTGTGAAATGTATCTATGATCACTTAAAAATAAGAATAATTTTCAAAGTCTTCCACTCTTTTTTTAATGATGACCGTTATCTGCCACTTGGTACTTATAATGTCCTGGTTATACAGACAATGTGTCTTACTCTGCTGTGATCAGGTCTTTGTTTTGGTGGGGCAACAATATCAAAAAACAACAAACTTAAATCCTTAATAACTCAGTAACCGGAGCAGTAAAATAAAAAAATAAAACACCATTCTCCATGGATTGATCTTTTGATTAAAATAAGCAAAACAGTTATGCAGCTTTAAAAGAATCTAGCGATATCTATATTAGCATGTCAACATTTCTGGAAAATAGTCCTTGATAAATTCTAGGTGGCGTCCAAGATGCCACAGATACCAGTCATACTTAGGAGACTGCGTAAAATTGATCAACATTTTAGATCAATTTTCTTTTGTAATGCTCCATTTCAACTAGTTTTGTGATCAGCATCCAAACTACACGCAGACAATCGACCATCATCATGCTGAGTAAATTTGTTTGAATTTTAAACCATTTGCAGTTGTGCATTGCTACCGCGATCCACAACCTCAAGCGGTTGAAAATTATCATATTTGTTTAATTTGAGACCAAACAATAACAAATATTGCTGTTTGAACAGTCATTTTATTCCCAATAACAGTGGTTTATTAGGCTGATAAAACAGATTAAAAACAACTATTGTCGTGATAAGCATGCAAAGGGTTAAAACGAATAGTTGACCCTTTATTTCTTCTGAGGAATCAATTCATTATAAAATGTGATGGATTGGTGTCAGTAGAATAGCTACGATAATCTACACTCACTGGTCAATAATTAACTTGTCTTTATTAGACAAACAATTGCTGCTGGGAAAGTAGTGTATTTAGATTTAAAGACGGAGTCTACATGACTTTGTGTGAAATAAGGTTCTAAGGACGGGTCTTGCTACCAGGACTACACAAGAAAAAACAATCCAATCTATCGTAAATTTGAGTTGGGATTTCTATCATGCAATGCTGTCAGAATGTCCAATGCGGAACATATCTCCAAACGATAAAGAAAGTACTGAAAAGCCTTCTCATAAAATTATTGGACATATTTCACGATCTGTTTTGTTAAAGCTGCATAACTGTTTTGCTTATTTTAATCAGAAGATCAACCAATGGAGAATGGTGTTTTATTTTTTTTATTTTACTGCTCCGGTTACTGAGTTATTAAAGATTTAAATTTTTTTTGTTTTTTGATATTGTTTCCCCACCAAAACAAAGACCTGATCACAGGGAGTAAGACACATTGTCTGTATAACCAGGACATTATAAGTACCAATTAAGTGGCGGATAACGGTCATCATTAAAAAAGAGTGGAGGACTTTTAAAATTATTCTTATTTTTTAAGTGATCATAGATACATTTCACAGTACAAATTGTATTGTCTCATGTCAGTTAGTCATATCTAGAAGTTATTACTTTGTGTGATATGAGTCATATCTGCATATAATGTCATGTTTAATTTCGGTACCGGTATAGAGAATGTCACTCACTTGAAAAAGAGGACCCTGTTTTAGAATGGTGCTTTTAAGTGTGGGCCAGCATCTGAGCCTTTGGCCCGCCATTAAGACGCTCTCCCCCGACCGTGAGAAATTGCAGTCCGAATTACACCAAATTCAGTGATGTAAATCATCTTTTTTTGCGCAGTCTTTTATTTGATACCTCACGGGTATTTCAAAATATAGTGGCACTGCTATGAGTGAATTAAAAGTGAATTCTGAATGACAAGAGAAGCACGATCTATAGTGACTATGCTATTCGAAAAGGTTACAGTCCGCTTTTCCGAAGGTCCATTTTTCCGAAGGTTCATTGCTCTGAAGGTTCATTGTTTCGAAGGTTCATTGTTCCGAAAAAAAGGTTTATTGTGCCGAAGGTTTATTGGTCTGAAGGGTCATTTATCCGAAATGGGGGTTCATTGCTCCGAAGGTTTATTGTTCCGAAGGTTCATTGTTCCGAAATAGAGGTTCATTGTTCCGAAGGGTCATTCATCCGAAATAGGGGTTCATTGCTCCGAAGGTTTATTATTTCGAAGGGTCAGTATTCCGAAATCTCACATCTCTCAGACAGGAAAATGTCAATTTGCTATGACAAAAATGAAATAATCAGGGCTTTCGGCCGGGCCACTTTTGTGCACATACAGGCTAAACTAGGCCAGGAGATGGTTCACGAGATGAATCAGATGACACTGTTCTCCAGACACAGTATTCGCACCCTGTCATTCTTGAGGTCGAGCACGCTACCTCTCGATCACGAAGGTTCCCCCTAATATTTAGTTTTACGAATGGATGGAGAAGAAATATTTTGCTATGACAATAAAAATATTATGATATTTTTAACATGATAAGCTCAATAAATACACTTGAACTCAGATGTTAACAATGATCCAAGTCATTTGAGAATCATCACTACAAAATGCAAACGCATAGCTGACTTAATAAAAATTATTCTAAAAATCAAATATAATATAAATTGCTAATGTTTCTCCATGTATCATCACGTCAAGTATAAATAATTCATACTTGACATGTTCAGCAGCGCGTACTGGATATGTCACTTTGTGGTTGCCGAATATTTAAGTTATCATCATTATCAGACACACTGTAAACTTATATCAATGATTCCAGACGCTTTTTAAACCCAGTTAGAGCTACAAAGTGACATTTTATTCGTGGTTTTGTTTTAATGTTTATGTTACATCACTTTCCAATCAACTAAGAATCAATGAGAGTTGTGTCATTTCGTGTCAATGGGGTAACACATATTATAATAATTATTGTGAATCACATATCATTTATCATTAGCAAATTAAATTGGATACTATCACATAGCAGGTGAATTATAATTGGTTCGTACCGAGCCAATTTTAGTGCAAGAAAATAGGTGTTTTTTTAACTGAAACATGTAAAAAAGTACACATCATTAACTAAAGGCTTCCAGCATGCTCTCAACTTTGATTAACAAATCGAAAGCCTATTGTTACAAAAATGAGACCAATTAATATTACGTAAACCACACATGATAAAACTGTTATTTTATCCAATATACATGTACATGTAGCTATGCATAATCCACATCATGTACATAATATCCCACCATGTCTAAGACATATATTTCGCAGCCTACATATACAACACTTTTAAATTTTTATTTTTATTTTTTTTAAGTTCAGTGATTTATTCAATCCTCTGTGTTATCCAGTTTATTTGGTATAAACATATATTTTTTATTATGTTCACTCACTATTCAAGTTAAAAAAAGACAATTGGAATAAAATGATAAAAGATATATTGAGTTACATGTATGTGAGCTTTGACACTTTCATCATGAAAGTGATCTATTCGCTCAATAAAATGCAGTTTACGAACTCCATTTCGTATAGCCCAAACTGTATCTGAAACTAAAGGTTTGAGCCACAGATTGCGACGGTACAAATACGTGTAGTGATTCCTATGGACCCTCACGGCTAAGGCTTGGCCACAAATTTATCAAGTCAAAAATTAATTTATTAGAATCAGTAATATTTTACCTATATTTGGTCATTTTAAGCTCGTTTTCAGTCACGTCTTTAAGATTTTGTGGGAATGTTTTCAATATTAGTGTGTAGATCGCACTCACGCACCGCCATGATAACAAACATTGATTTCCCTGTTCAAGCAAATTTCACAATCCACGCCCACATCTTCGCGGTGTACAGCTGTCCACGATTACACTTCATAGACCCCACCAATATAAACAGAGCAAAACATTTTTTTCTAATTTTTTTCAGAGGGCTCCCATCTTAATATTTAAGAGGATAATATTGAAGTAAAGTACATGTCCTCCAATTTTGACAGCTTTATCATTTTTTAAACCATCAGGTCAAAATGTCGAGCTTATTACATCTACTAAAACCAGCCTAAATTGTTCTGTTCCTTTAATATTGTTATTTGCCCCCAAAATAGCCTGCTTAGAGCCCCACATATCTAGCCAATTTGTACAGGGGTTGGACCACCGGGTCCCAGGCCACTACTCCCCCTATAAATTTGTATCTTGGATCCGCCCACGACCTTTATGCAGATCTAAAATCATTAAAGAATTTCGCAACTTAAAAACCACAAAAAACAATTATTTCCCATGTAAATTCATTCTTTTTCGGAATATTGAACCTTGTTTTCGGAACAATGAACCTTAATTTCGGAGTAACGAACCTTCGGAGCAATGAACCTTCGGAACAATGGACCTTCGGAACAACGGACCTTCGGAACATTGGATCTTCGGAACAACGGACCTTCGGAACAATGGAGCTTCGGAAAAGCGAGCGGTCCCCATTCGAAAATATCAGATTATTTTATTTCAGCGTTAGTCATCACATAGAGTAATATAAATAGCGAAATGCGGTAAAATAAAATAATTGTAAAAAAAGAAGCCTTTACGGTACCAGTAGCTGAGTTCCTAGCAAACAAGAGGCATTCAACCATTGATGGGTCACTGTTGTACCAGCGCCATAGAAGCTGGACTAACATTGAGCCATCAACGGGTCAGTGACTCGTGCCTGCTGAGTTATCATAGGGGCTGACCTAGTCTTAGGCGGTGGTTTGTGTGAGCTTGGCATCGCAGCCAGCATGACCCAACAAAGACCAGATATAAATCCAATGTTGTTTTACTTTTGGACCACCGTCTGCGACGCTGGCCCAACATGAAAACAACATTGAGTTGATGCCTCGTGTTAGCTGGGGAGGCATTGATCCGATGTCAAACTAATTCGGGGCCATCGTCTACGGCTCTGGCCCAGCGTTAGACCAATGCGGCTCAACGTATCGTGTTTGTTATTAAGGGGTTTGATGTTGGTCTAATGTAACATTATATTGGCCCACAATTAACCACTTAATAGAATTACGTACATATTGTACACAGACGGACCGATTTACTACACCATATAACTTGATGGTGTATCGCGTCGTGATCTAATCCAGCCACATTTACATCAATTTTGTCCATTTATAAAGCCTTTAAAAATAAATGAATGATTGTGTTGAACATTTTAGGTTATTTTGGTCGAAATAAACAAAACAGTTATGCAGCTTTAATTATAACGCTGAACATTCAACAACAGCTTGAATGCAAGAGATGTTGCTGGAACTCCCTATTATTCGAATTGTGCTGATTCGCATAATAGTACCTGCCAGTGAGCCTTCGTCTTAAACTTAGCTTACGCTTAGAATCGACTCTGTTGTAGTTGTGGGATGGTGTTAAAAGAATATTGGAGCATGATGATACCACTACTGCTTACAATAGTTTAGCTCATCCCACTCACTATGGAACACTTAATCCTCCTGTGATGCTGGTAGATTACCCCTTTAGCCGCCGGTGTCGCATATATTCGGGTTTTCATTTTTTATCAGCACATTAAGTATCACATTTTAAATATGTTAAAGATAAAATGTGACATCAACCAGCAAGATTTGAAAAGAGTTGACCTCCATTTTGTCAAATCTGAATAATTTTCACTCACTTGAAGTTGTGGATCGCGTCAGCGAGACACAAGTTTATGTGGGTGAAAATTCAAATTGAATAATTTGGCGGTTAAAGGGTTCACCGATTAAAGCCAAATTTTTTAAAACAGAGCCTCTGAGTCGAAAATATAACGCATTGCTATGATTAGGCCATTAATACTATTTTTATTTGGTTTTATTTTTTTAAAAGAGGTTTCAGGGACTGGCCAGATTTTTTTATTTGTTGCCAGTGGGCTTTAGAAGGTTCAATGAGATTTAGGTTTTTTGAGAGTTTAATGTGACCATTACTGCTGATCAATTATTAACTAGAACTCCGAGGCCCGGCTTTAGTCTGTTTGAGTGCTATTGATAAAAAATCTGTGTATTGGTCCTTCTCATGGGCCAGAATCCTGAATGTCCAGGATGTAATTAAGGAAAGAACCAAGGAGACAAGTTCAAATATATCTTTGACGTGTATTCCTTCCACCACCATCGCCGGTGCTGGCCAACATTCATTCAATACTTGCCTACGATGTACCTCGTACAGAAGATGTACGCCTACCCACCAAATTCCGATTCAATGTTGGGCCAGCGTCACAGCCCGTTGCTGGTCGAATGCCGGTCAATCGTCTGCGACGCTGGCCCAACACTAACACATCACCTGGTCTGCTGTATACTGTGTGCAAACCCGTGACATTTACCCAATGCTGTTTCAATGTTGCCCCACAGTCTTCGACGCTGGCCCGTCATTGAAACAGAATTGGGTGATTAATTGTACCATGTTTTCTGACTGCTGCATTATGCGGGTGCCGTTTCCATCCCGGCGCCAGAAACACCACGATACATTGGCCCAAAGCTGATGTAATGCTGGGCCACCGTCTGCGACACTGGGCCAACATTATCCAACCAAAACCCTTTAAGCACTTAACCACAAATATAATCGTGAATATATTTTTTCTGAACACTTGTCCAAACAAAAGTTCTTAACCTAAGGATCTGAAACGTTATATTGCACACGTTCCTAAAGGACTGGTGTACAGGAATTTGAACCGTTTCCCACACACAGCACCCCTCTTTTCCTAAATAGAACATAAACTCAAGGATTTAGTACCCGACAGTCTACATAATAAACATAATGTATTTCGTTGCATCATTTTACGGAATGGTTTATTACTACAGACTATAAAACCTTGTATTATTCCACTGGCATTTTTTTTTCATGTAAATTATTGGTCTTTTTATGGTCTTTTCAACGACGATGAATTGGCATTCTGGAATTGTTATTTCCCAACAAGACAAGAACATTGTTTGCCTTTTGCCGTCCAACTTCTGTGCTGGTGGTGGCTAGAATAGGAGAGCTGTGTCGTTGTATTACCTGAGTTTGCAGAAGGTAGTAGTAGTAGTAAATCATTGCTTTACGTCACTTTTCGGCACAGGTCTTTTAAGTGACATTATAATGCGATAAAAACGTTGTAGTCGAGTGATGAGATGAATGATGTACAGATGATGATGTGAGGGTAGGGGTGATAGGGCATGGTGGGTTATTGAGAGCGTTTTCCTTCGCTCGCCTGATAAGGGGTTCTGGGCATGTCCAGGGGATAAACCCCCAGACATGCCCAGACGGCCGGAGACTTGAGTTTTGCTGTGTAATTTAATGCTTAAACTCTGTGGCATTTCGCGCAGCTCCGCTATCCTCTGGTCGGATAGTCCCCAGAGTAACAATAGAAAGGATCACTCCCTCTAGGTAACTCCATTTATCCCACGTAAGAGAACTAATGTCAAACACGCTATTGCCGGTTATTTGAGACTAGTGCTTCCGTACAATGCCGTACACAGCATCCAACAGAAGGAACAGTTCCCCAATGACCCTCCCCAGATAGGGGCGAAAAATACTACTACTAGCAATCATCCCAGTACCCCTTGCTGAAAATAAGGCTCCTACAACATTGGTCGTGCTGCGCTGGAACATGTTTATGATAAAACATCTAGATCTGTAAGCTAGGCAGCAACTATAGACATTATGCATCTACATACAAAAAGTATAAGTATAAAAAGTGTAAAAAATAATATACAAAATCCCTTCTCAGCGGGCTCAAGACGTTGAATGAATATTGGTTTAAAGTTGGTCCAGTGTCGTAGACGATGGACCAACGCTAAACGAACATTGATTCAGCATCCTGTTCCTGCTGGGTTAGTATGAACAGATTTATTTTGAGAGGAATACATAATAGCTACAAAAACTTATTGAGTGGTTTTCTCGAATAGAACAGAATACAATAGAAAGATAGGAAGAAAACAATAAATAATCACAAAACACATGCCCATTGTAATACATTATGATGATCTGATAATTAAGTTGCCTTTGTTCACCAGTGGAGCGAGACAGATTAGCAATAAGTCGTTACATAAATCTAGCTGAGTTATGAATGAATTTTAGGACTTCAGTGGTGAGAAAACCATTGTTATTAACGGTTAGGACTGGACTACCACGTAGCAATATTTCAAGCGAAAGTGGGTAATCTGGAGAAAGAAAATTGTTAATGGAACTAAATAATCCTTGGCGTTTATCTTGATAGTTTAAGCAGTCGAAGAAGTAGTGTTGTGGTGTTTCAGGAACAACACTGCAACTACATGAAGGGCTTTCGATACATGATATGGTATATAAATGATCATTTAGGGACGAAAAATTCAGCGTAATTTGACATAGATTGATTTGGTCTGTTCTGTCGCCAATGTAGAATTGCATAAGCCCTTTTGTTTTTTAGATAAAATATAGTAGTACGTTACTTCCTATGCTTTCAATCTAAATGTTGTCGTACCGCGAGCAAATCCAGACACAAAGCAGTTATAAACTTCTGTATATATATGTATCTGGTAGGTGTGACGTGTCAGCAGGATAAATATTATCTAGACATTATGTGAATAATTGACAAAAATCAACATGGTAGATTCAGATTCAAATTAATTTATTTAATCAAATAAAGTACATCGTAATATAGGCAGTGGTATATTTTTTGTTGATCAGGAGACCTCCACTAAGACCAAACAATGGTCGCTAAAGTGGAAGCCACCTACATTACATTATATTTATATTACAATTTTATTAAATATTCCAAGTATTGATGAAAGTGATGTCAACTCCCTTGCTGTCACGTGATTGTTTTTCTAGGTTTGTGATGGCTCTCACAATACATTTCTAGTACAACTATTCTGAAGTAAGATATCCAGACGGACAACAGTGGTCTGTTATCATTGCTGTGTGCTAACATACTGTGTGCTAATATATCTAAGACGAGATATGAGTTAGTCGCTGGAATCACTGAACGTGTGTTATATTTTAGGCTTATCCAATGCTTCTCGAGGTCGACTACTCATATACACTACGCCTACATATATCCCATTAGAGGAACAACATCCATCGGTTTATAAATACCAAGTGAGCACATACATATTTTATCACATGTCTGATGTAATCACTTCTGCAATAACTTCTGTAAAAAAACTTATTTAATTGGAGTATCTAAAAGACTTGCATACTGAATACTTAAGGAACTGTCCATTTAATGGAAAACACCAGGGAAACACTATGGAAAAACAACTTTGCATAAAGTGTCAGATGAAACATTCAGTTAAGATTCCGTTCCTCTTTTGGAAACACAACATGGACAACATTAGACAGCTGTGTAAAAATTTGACATTATGGTACAAAAATATCGCCATACAATATTGAATAG
Source organism: Flabesymbios commensalis (assembly GCA_964017125.1). Taxonomy (NCBI): domain Eukaryota; kingdom Metazoa; phylum Annelida; class Polychaeta; order Terebellida; family Flabelligeridae; genus Flabesymbios; species Flabesymbios commensalis. The sequence goes on along the minus strand of OZ024914.1, from coordinate 38,372,055 downwards.
CATATTTACACTTGACTTTGGGTGACCTTTAGTGATTAAAATGAGGTAATCAAATTTAAATTGTTTATAATTTGAAATATATCCAAAAATAATAAATAGTTATTTTTACTTGTTTATATGCCACCTCACCGTAGCCTTAATATACCAGTCGACCAAGTTGGATGAATGGAGAAGTCAACCATAACACATTTAAATATTTTTCATCATTACAAAATATTGATATTCTGATAATAATATTATTTGATTACATTTTATATTCTCAACATGGTGCATTTGTCTGTAACATTACATACATCGGATGTTGTATGGTTATTAAGATTCGCAACCAAACCGAATTTCGTCTATTTATTTATGTTAACAATACATTGTGTCCGGGAAAGTATCGAAAAAACAAGCTAGGAACATTGTCTCACATGGCACACACCTCACCTCACATTGTCTCTACAATAAGCTCACCAGGTTTCAAAATTGCCCTTCTGCAGCAAATAAAATTACCTACGCATTATTTTGAATTTCATGAGAGCTTCACGTGTTTAACCTCCCCTTTTATATTCAATTATTGGCATGGTGAGACGTACCTAAAACAATGGTATAGAATTTATGTGTTTACAATGAGCCGAAGCGTCACAATTCCACCTCAAAAAGTGGTCATATATGTTACGCTGAGAAACCTAAAATAGCTGTGTGAGACCTTATGCTATCACAATGAGATTGCTATCATACCAAATATTGTTTATTACGACACGTAGAAGAAGATGGTATGAATGGCAATTTGTACCTTTTTGTGGTACCGATGACCCTACCTGGCCTACCATGGACTATTGTATGCTAAACGACATGCGGGCTAGTCGAAGTTCTCGTTGATCCCATAAAAAACATAACAATAGCAATTGAAATGAAGTGTATATTTTGTTAGTTACGGATATAGTGAACTCTAACGGTTTCCCATGGCGATCATCTTGCAAAAAAAAAGACTACACTTCCAGATTTTAAATAGCGGCCATTTTGAAACTCCACACGAGTCTCTCTCCGAACATCAGATGCTTCAACTATGAAAGATTATAGGTACAAAGATGTCAGATCCACATGTCGTACAGAGCCACCATACTAAAAAATGAACTTACATTTGGTGGAGAACAAACACACTAAACATGCTAGAAAGACATTTGTGTCACCACCAAAAATGTTTCGCCACTACCCCGATCAATGTTAACATGTGTTAACCCTTTAACCGCCGGTGCCGTCCATATTCGCTTTTTACATTTTTATTAGCACATTACATATCAGTTTTTAAACCTGTTAGAGATAAAAAGTGACATTAATCAGAAAGATTAGAAATTTGTTGACCTCCATTTTGTCAAATCTGAATAATTTTCACTCACTTGAAGTTGTGGATCGCGTCAGCGAGACACAACTTCAAGTGGGTGAAAATTCCAATTGAATAATTTGGCGGCTGAAGGGTTAACCCTTACGGCGCTCAATTAAATAATTTAAAGTTTTACGCGATTCACAACCTCAAGTGGCTGAAAATTACTCATATTTGTTTAATTTAAGACCAAATGTTTCCAAATGTTGATGTTCATACACACATTCTATATCGGATAACTGTAATTTAACGGCTGATAAATCAGATTAGGAACCACTATTGTCTACTTGTATGTCGCGATTAGTGGTGTACTAGCTCGCTACCCGCAGAAATGTTGTAAATTGTCCAATGAAGCGACATAAAATTACAATAGACCCCTATATTAATTACTTCCAACACACAAACACAATGCATTACCAAAATGCTGGTTTATGTCGGGCCAGCTTCGCAGACGGTGGCCCAATATTAATTCAGCATTGGGTTCAGGTGGGTTTCTGTGTAGATATTGGATATAGAAAGCAGGCGAGGGCTGTCCTATTTTTCACATTTAACCCTTGAAACGCTGAAATATTTTTTGTATAAACTGTGGAGAACAAAGAGTTTTGTTCAAATTGAAATCATCATAAATGTTTTAGTTAGCTCTCTCTGCTTTATTAGAATACATAATGGTCTGCGGCCATTATAATTACTTTAATTCTTTCAGTGCGGGGACCCTCTTTATGCGTCAGAATCTGACGTCTACAGACGTCAGATTCTGAAGTATGAGGACGGTCCCAGCAGTGAAAGGGTTAAACACATGTAAATACTAAGTGGTCAGAATAAATATATGCGCCTAACATTTCAAAAGATTGATGCCCGCATGACCTTGAAACCCTTTGGAAAGGGCAAACTGCCTCGGTTGAAAGTGTTAATGTTTCAAACGCATGACGAAGACTGTGACCGTTTGTGTTGCCATCTGGTGAGCAGTACAGTAGTGTACAACATAAACATTCCGTAAAATGAGCCAGCTCGGTCATCCGTTCATTCTCCACACATAGATGTCGCTCAGGTAAACTACCGCTCTCTGATGTCAGAATGCATTATTGTGCATGATTACAAGTAGGTGCCAGATGTGACCCCCCCCCCCCCCTTATTTTTAGACAACTTTAACAAAACTATGTATATTCAATATTGCTTGTTTACACTTAAAATATTGGGACTGGAAAATAGAATGGGATTTATGCGTGCGCGGAAGCTCATTATTATATCTTGAGATTCCTTGATTATAGTGAGCCTGCATGGAACGAGAAATGACGGAATGCAATGTCAAGAAACACGTTTTTAAAGCAATGTGTGTAGTAACAATGATCTGTATGTCATGGATGGGAGAGTAGGTTCAGATTGTAATATTGAGAAAGCAACAAGTAAAGATTCAAAAAGTGTAATCGATTATGGAATAGTATCACTTGAAATACTATGTGATGATACTGAGTTCAATATAGTATATTTTGATTGTTTGTTTTCCGATATTCATTGTGCGATAAAAACGCAGATAAGTTTATGTATAAATTATAGTGAAAATGACGAAAACACGCCCATTAAAAATTATTCTGACGGTGTGGAATGTTTAGCCTCCCATCCAAAGAAGGTACAATGGGATAAAAACAAATCCAATGAGTTTGTTCAATCTCTAGATCTGTCAGACGTTGACAGTACTTTACAATCCCTCCAAGAAGGGGAAAACAATGTAAATAATTTTTGTTTAACATTGTCTAACGCTTTCACTAAAGCTGCTCATTGTACATTTAAACAACTTGTATGGTGTGTTCAAAAATTGATCATGAAAACAATCATAGAGCGATGCCAGTTTTTAAGGATTGGTTTGACTCTCATTGTAGGCAGAAACGATGGCTATATAAAAGAAAGAAAAATAGGTATAAACTCACAAAAAGTGATCAAGATCTAATCGAAATGAGGAAATGAAAATGAAATGAAATGAATCGGGCTTTAGGCCACCTTTGTGCACATATAGGCTAAACTGGGCCAGGAGAACCTCCTGAGGATGGTGAGATGATTGGGATGACACTGCCCTCCAGACACAGGATTTGAAATTCGAGCCCTGGCGGTCTGAGGCCGAGCACGCTACCTCTCGATCACGGAGGCTCCCCACAATACTGACTTTCACACGTGGATGGGGAAGAAACATAATTTGTTTCTTTCAAACCGCCGAGACCGGGAACCGAACCCCGAACTCTGGCGTGAAAGGCAGCGGTGCTAACCACCACCCTAGGGCCCCCGCCCTCGAAATGAGGAGAGCAAATACTGTATATAAAAATCAATTAAAATATCACGCAATAAAGAAAAAATAAATAAATAAAAGGGATTAGAAATCTCAAGTCTACTGACCCTAAAGAATATTGGAAATTAATCAATGCTAAAAATACAAAAAAATCACAATCGTTAGATTCATTGTTTGAACATTTTAAGGATATAAATAACATAGTAAATGATGATGATGTGGATAATAATGGTGAAGTGAACCAGACGGAGAGTGAAGTAGATAGTTTTCTCAATAGTAGAATAACGGTAGAAGAGATTAGTCATTTTATAAAAAGTTTAAAATCGAATAAAGCATGTGGCATAGATATGATTTTAAATGAATACCTTAAAAGCACTTTGAATATTATGTTATCAAAATATGTTGTTTTGTTTAATGAAATTTTGACTTCTGGTCATGTACCTAATATCTGGGCGATCGGAAAAATTATGCCCATATTTAAAAACAAAGGAAGTAATACAGATCCAAGTAATTATATGGGCATCACTCTATTAAGTTGTCTGGGAAAAGCGTTTAGAACCATAGTAAACAACCGTTTAACATCGGTCGTAGACATTCACTATAATCAAGCAGGCTTTTATTTGACTGTTAACGAAAACAAAACAAAAATTATGATATTTTCTGATCGTAAATTTAAACATAGAAGCACTTTTTATTACGCAAAAAAAAAGTGGAAATTGTCCAGAACGTTAAGTATCTCGGTATTGTTTTTAGTTTCAATGGGAAAATGTAGAATATATGAAAGATATAACTACTCGTGCGCAGAGAGCGATGTTTTCTATTTTAAAAAGATCAAGAGTTTTAAACTTGTCAATAGACATACAATTAACTTTATTTTATAGTATGGTAACCCCAATATTGCTATGCGGATGTGAAGCATGGGGGAATGAAAATATTGATGTGATTGAAAAGTTTTATATACGTTATTGTAAATATGTTATACATCTAAAAACCTCAACCCCAACCTGTATGGTACTGGGAGAATTGGGCAAACGTCCGATGATTTTAGAAATGAAAATTCGAATGCTGAGGTACTGGAATAAATTGTTAGGTCCTTTTAGTTCTAAATTAAATTGTAAATTGTGTGAGTTTTTGTATCACCTTCATCAAGAAGGACACTTTTCTTCACCTTGGTTGTTGTATATAGAGAAGCTTTTGAATGATACTGGGTTTTGTAATATATGGATCAGACAAGAGATGAGTGAAAGTACCTGGCTAAATGTAAATATAAAACAGAGACTACTAGACCAGTATATACAGAAATGGAGAAGTGATTGTGATATAGGTGTCAAATGTTATAATTATAGATTGTTTAAGTCCGATTTCATGTTTGAAAAGTATTTAATAGATTTGCCTCATGCACTGAAATATATTGTATGTAAATTCCGCACTGTAAATCATAGAAACATTTCGATATACAATAATTCCAAAAAATGAAAGGGTATGTAAAATGTGTAATAGTGGTCAGCTGGGAGACGAATTCCACTTTTGTTTGGAATGTCCTGCCTTAAAAGAATTAAGAAATACGTTTTTACCCGCAAATATTTATAAGACACCAAATGTTATCAATTTCGGTAATTACGCTTGTTAATGTAGCTAAATTTATTAAATTTGGACTTGATATGTGTACTCATTAAATGTTTTTATTTGTAACTATTATTTGCTATTTGTTCGGCACTCTGTACTGTACATACGGTTTGGAGAAATAAATATCTTGTATCTTGTCATCAGCTGACGGTATTCTATGAAATATTCCTGTGTGAATATAAAAAAAAAATTATGTTCGCGCGTACATTTTCTGTACAGTTGTAGTAGGCCTTCACATTTATGCGGGACGGCCAGTGACCAGTTATGTTTTTCGCTCCATGTGACGCTGGCTGAACATTGTACCCACATTTGGTGAACGTCTCGTGTTTGATGGGTATAGGGTGAAACCAGTCGTAGACCAGGCGATTCGCTCCGCTTATTATCGTCGCTGGGTGATAGTTGTCATCTAGGCTTATGCTGGAAAAACAACAAGTTGTTTGGTGCATTTTCCACAGGTGAGTGGAGTTGCAGGTATACGATATCAAAACGATACTCAATATTATTGATGAATACATTTAAAATAATAGCTTAGTATGCGTATGCGTGATTTGCATTTTCTTTGTGTCTTTTTTTGTACACATGATTTAGTGCACAAAACAGATATACAATTCCAGAGTTCAGTCATTCATCTCACTTTCTATTTAAGTTCTAAGAAGATTTACCTTACAAAAACAACAAAAATGTAGATTATTATATATATACAAATATAATAATTATAATATTATATATAGGCCTATAACTGCTTCTTCATATTGCAAATCCATAAGAAGTTATGCACTGTAATTCGTAATTTTATGCGGCTGGCCCATTTACTATACAGAATGTAGTGACAGTAGCAGGTCAATGACACTTTAAGGAGGTCGGGGTAACCCGGTAAGAGGTCTGCAGTCCTATTCATGGCGATTTTTACCAATCGAGGCATTGTATTTCACTGATTTTGCTTCCCAAGTGCATTACTAAGTAGTGAAGTGTTGTGTCAATTGATACATCATACAAAATCTGCATAATAAAGAGAAAATAACTGATATTATAGAATAAAATGTAGAGCTAACCAGCCATATTGGTCGGCCATTTATAAACGCCATGGTGTTTATAAACACTCGCAGTAAGTGTGCTGCAAGTGCTTATAAACGTTCTGTTGTTTATAAACGAGCGGCCATTTATAAACGGCTGGACCCGAACCTGATTAACCGGGGTGAATAAATTTCACTGATTTCTTAAACAATGAACATGTATACACTATTTTCTAGTTATGCGGCGTCTATCCTGAACCTTAGTGAAGTCTTTGACATAGGTTTATAGAGGGAGATATATATACTACATGTTAAAGAGACTAACTTTTATAATATACAAAACTAATGATATGTAGTAGCAAAGACGACACTCTGGATCGTAGCTTATAAATCTAAAGATATACACAAATGCATAGTTATGTTACTGGAGTATATATTAAATCACTATATTATGGCATTTTAAAAACAAACATAATTTCATGAAAGCTCAACGAACATTAGCCAGCAATAGGTATTAGCGGAAGTGTGGTTGTTCCAGATAAATATGTAACGTAATAGCGATAATAATGGCGGATAATTATTGTTTTTGTATTAAATATAATCATGATAATTGGCCATTCACACAACACAACAATATTACAACTTGATTTTAGTTCGTGATTCACACACCATTTTCAATCACGATCTAGTTATTGCCACATAATCGGTGTTGACATGAAACAAACACAAAACAGCGTCTCATCAAAGTGTGTAGTACACACACATACCCAGCAAACAAAAAATATTTGTATAACATTTGCACAACGTCGGCCCAACGTCTTCGACGTCGATCCAACATAGTACAAATGTTATGCAAATGTTTTGTGTTTGCTGGGTACTTAGTCCTTATAATTATCGCTTATAATTCGGACGTATATTGACGGTTCCCGCACTGGAATAATTAATATATTTATAATGGTCGTAAACCCATAGGGATTCAAATGAAGCGGAAAGAGCTAACTGAGACATTTATGATGATTTCAAATTGAAAAATCCCTTTAGTCTCCATGGTTTAACTTTTTAACCGCCAAATTATTCAATCTGAATTTTCACCCACTAAAAGTTGTGTCTCGTTGACGCGATCCACAACTTCAAGTGAGTGAAAATGATTCAGATTTGACAATATGGAGGTCAACTGTTTTCAAATGTTGCTGATTGATGTCACATTTAATCTTTAACATGTTTAAAAGGTGGTACTTAATGTGCTAGTAAAAAATGAAAACCCGAAGATATGTGGCACCGGCGGTTAAAGGGTTAAACAAGATTAATTCAGCGTTTAACCCTTTACCGCCAAATTATTCAATCTGAATTTCCACCCACTTGAAGTTGTGTCTCGCTGACGCGATCCACAACTTTGAGTGAGTGAAAATTATTCAGATTTGACAAACTGGAGGTCAACTGTTCTCAAATATTGCTGATTGATGTCACATTTTATGTTTAAAAGGTGGTACTTAATGTGCTAATACAAATTAAAACCCAAATATATGCGGCACCGGCGGTTAAGGGGTTAAGGGTTGAGAAAAAAGTGTTTTTCTGATTTTCTCTGTCAGGTGACACAGATGACATAATGGTGCCCTGCTCGAGATATTTACCAGATGACTTTTCATTCAGCTTGAAAAAGGTAAATTTTGTATAGATGACAATAGTACTTTGACCTAATATCATACAGACAAGTTTGAACGCCATGTATTCGCCTGGTGTATCGGGCCTGATGTATAAGATACGTCGATAACACCACAATTACGCTGCTCCGCTAAGCCAAAATGCAGTATCTGTTCACTTGTAAAGTAAGCAGATACGGTCTTTTTGCTTTGCATGACCTTTTGGCTTCGTAGATATACCATATATGTTTACAAGTTGACCTCAATCAGTGCCCTCATCTCTCTATGCTCCCCATATGTTGACAATTTATTCCCAGCCAGTGCCCTCAACTCGTGGTGCTCCCCATATGTTGACAAGATGATCGCAACCAGTGCCCTCATCTCTATGATCTCCATATGTTGACAAGTTGATCACAGTCAGTGCCCCCATCTCTCTGTGCTCCCCATATGTTGATTAGTTGATCTCGATCATTGCCCTCAACTTTCTGTGCTCCCCATATGTTGACAAATTGATCACAGCCAGTGCCCTTTAACTTTTTGTCCTCCCCATATGTTGACAAGGTGATCTCAGCCAGTGCTCACACCTCTCCGTGCTCCCCATATGTTGACAAGTTTATCAAAGCCAGTGACCTCAGCTCTCTGTGCTCCCCATATGTTGACAAGTTGATCTCAGCCAGTGTCCTCATCCCTCTATGCTCCCCATATGTTGACAATTGAGCCTAGTCATTGTCCTCATCTCTCTCTGTGCTCCCCATATGTTGAGTTTCAAAGTTGAGTTCGGCCAGTGCCCTCATCCCTCCATGCTCCCCATATAGTGACAAGTTGATCTCAGTCATTGCCCGCTTCTCTCTATGCTCCCCAGATGTTGACAAGTTGATCCCAGTCATTGCCCTCAACCCTCTGTGCTCCCCATATGTTGACAAGTTGATCCCAGTCATTGCCCTCAACCCTCTGTGCTCCCCATATGTTGACAAGTTGATCTCAGCCAGTGCCCTCATCTCTTTGTGCTCCCCATATGTAGACAAGTTGATCATAGCCAGTACCCTCAGCTCTCCGTACTTTCTATATCTTGACAATTTGATATCAGTCATTGCCCGCATCTCTCTATGCTCCCCACATTGATTTCTTATTTTGGACAACCATGTCAAAAATAAGAGATCTTGGAATGTCGTCTCTATATCTAGCCTAACTAGTAAATGAGCAGCACAAAAATAAAAATAAACTTTTGCAGTTCTAGTCTATGCATGTACATGTTTACATCATATGGTCATATTAATACGCCCAAATAAAATCACCGATTTTAAAATAATTTTAGCCTAAGCCAGTCCCTTTAATTCTTCTCCTGGCTGGGTTCTGCAATCAACAACAACATTACGTCCATAACATGTAGGTTTGGTGATTAGTTTTAAATCCAGTTGCGATCTAGGGGGGAAAAGGTTCGTGTTATGAACTTTGTTTTTTTTCAGGTGGTATTTGTTGGTTTGGTTGTCTTGGTGTCAGCAATATTAATATGGGAGAAAACCCAGATTGCATCTAATCTTGGAATATATGCATATTTGGATCAGAAGAATCATATAATACAGGGAGTTGATTGTACGTATTAAAAATAACACACATAAAGTTATACCGTCATATAGATCATGCTATATTCAAAACTATTTCAGGCGGACTTGGGCGCGGATAAGCATGTCAGATTAAAAGCCATTTCCCAAAATCGTAAACACTTTTTCTTTAAAATTAAAACTCCTTCAGCAGTTCAGTGTTACAAGTGCATCTGAAACTTCAAATAAAAATTATATTATATATTTTTAGTCCAGCCTACACCGTCATCGTCAGACATTGACCCTAAATAACTATTTATAATTTGAAGCACCGTATATTATACATTCTTGTGACAGATGTTGATGAACTACATGTAGCTATATAACCATCATCTTGTCTACATTAGCAATACAGCTGATTATTTCTCTCATTAAAAGCAGCTGTGTAATTTTGTCTCACTTACCCAAAATATTTACATTGAGGCGGGCCCCATTCTTGTCGACAATAACCAATGTTTACTCAGAGAATCATAGCGACCACTTTACTTTAATTTTAGTTTCATTGTGCGATGGTTTTATGTATAGGCCTATATTGACGGTTAACAACCATTGTATTATTTGTATCGATAAGCTACTTTCTTATTCTTATTATCTACGACTATTGTCAAAATTAAGCAGAAGATCAAATCTGCAATATACTGGTCTAATATTGAACCTGTACCGAGCTTTCGGGTCGACTATTGTTGACTAAGGTTGAAGTATTTAAGCATGCACATGTGGACCGACTATAACCAGCCAATCATGAGTCAACCCATGACGTCAAAAACAATCTCCATCCAGTATTGTCAGATTCAAGAGCATGTATCCCAGTGAGCTAAATCTGACAGATCTAGCACTCAGGTCACTAAAACTGTTTTTATATAGACTGAAGACTGACTTTGCACAGAATAATTCTGGAGAATAATATTATTGATGTAATTATTCCTGGGTCTGATTATTTGCTTGTGCGTTTGTTTCAGCAATGACAGAAGAAAATGAGTATGATTTCAGTTCTAATATTTACAGAGTTTGTCAAAGAATTGAAGATGGACATTACATGATTCCTAAAAATAATACAAATTCGCGTCAGCGAGGTATTGTGGATCACTACAGTAAAGTTGTATATTGTGACATCCCTAAAGTGGCCACAAGGAGCTGGCTTGTCTTCTTCAATAAACTGACCGCGATCAACAAAGAGGAGAGACTGGTCAAGTACGGTAACCATACGTATAGCTTTAACAGACTGCGCGTCGGGGATGACCGCTGGGAGTAAGTCATAACCCTGTTAACACAAGACGTTAAACCAATACTGGTCCATCGTCGCAGACGGTTGGCCAGCATTAAACCGAAATTGGTTAAACGTCTTTTGTTTGCTGGGATTACAGCAAACACGAAACACTGACCAAGTGTGTTTTAACCCTTTCAACGCGGGGATCGACTTAACCCTTTAAGCCCTCACGATGCATTAAAGCATCATTTTACATCCCCAAAAACACACCTTATTTTCCTACAACCAATAATTTTAGAATGCAAATTTCCATGAAACTGGTTTACTAGTATATGATAATTTTCTTTAATTTTGCAACCACTTCAAATCATTTTCATCCACTATAAGTCGAGAATTGCGACAGCAATTCGCGGCTTGTAGTGGATGAAGGTGTAAATTCAGGCCTGAAAGGTTAACTTCAGACGTCCGAACCTGACGTCTAAAGTGGATCCCCGCACTGAAAGAGTAAAACATTTTTAATGACCGTAGATGCATAACATATGTAATCAAATGAATAGGAAAGAGCTAACTAAGATATATGATTGGAAAAATAATAAATTGTTCTGAATGTTTTTATTTTTATTTCAAACACGCCCTGAACCGTTTGCACTCACACGTCACTCCAATTGAAATAGTTGGAATGAAAATATCAGACACTGTAAAAATATAATGCCGCGTGACATATCTACACCACGGTTGTACTTTATACAGATATTTGCTTCCATACGGGATAAATCGCCTGTCACGAAAACAAGATGAAACACAATATGGATTGCCTGATCCCAGAAAAGAATACTTCAAGTTTATGGTCGCTCGCCATCCTTTGGAACGCCTAGCTTCAGCCTATAGGAATAAGCTGGCAGGAAGCAACAGGCGTAGAAATACAGTCTATAAACTACAAAGGGTAATAATATACTTCGTCTGAACCCTGTTAAACCTCTCAGCGCGGGGATCGTCTTTATACGTCAGAATCTGACGTCCATAGACGTCATATTCTGACGTATAAAGACGGTCCCCGCACTGGGAGAATTAAAATATTTCTAACGGCCGTAAATCCATTACATAGGTATTAAAATGAGCTGACTAAGACATTTATGATGAATTTTAATTAAAAACCCCTTGATCTCACAATTAAAGAATTAATTTTTGGCTTGTCTTTTATAAATTACCCCACAAAAATTAACCCTTAAATCGCTGAAGTAAATAATATAAATTTTCACCCATCTGAAGTTGTGACTCGCTAGCGCCACCCACAACTTCAAGCGAATGAAAATTACTCATATTTTTGTTTAATTCGGGATCAACTGTTTCAAATTCTTGATGTTTAAACACACGGTTCGTTTTCAATAGCTGTGATTTGATATACCATGTGATGTACACATGAGACACGCATTATGTGGTAGGCATGTCATCATCTCTAATTATATTGGACATCTCCAAAAAAATGAAATGAAATGAATCGGGCTTTAGGCCACCTTTGTGCACATATAGGCAAAACTGGGCCAGGAGAACCTCCTGAGGATGGTGAGATGATTGAGATGACACTGTCCTCCAGACACAGGATTCGAAATTCGAGCCCTGGCGGTCTGAGGCCGAGCACGCTACCTCTCGGTCACGGAGGCTCCCCACAATACTAACTTTCACACGTGGATGGGGAAGAAACATTTTTGTTTCTTTCAAACCGCCGAGACCGGGAACCAAACCCCGGACTCTGGCGTGAAAGGCAGCGGTGCTAACCACTACCCTAGGGCCCCCGCCCTGGACATCTCCACACTGGAATAGTGTGTTACTGTTTTAGTTTTCAGAGCAATACTGGTCTATGTGTCTTCCATTACTCTTACAAATTTTGACATTTAAATGGGATAACCGGAATCGGCTTAGAAAAAGCTTCGGTTTATTCTAAAATGATAATTGTATAATATTTATCCTTTTTTTTGTTTTGAAGAAAATGTTGAATTATATCAAAGCAGAAGATATGAATGAAATTCGCGACTTATCATTTCAAGAATTTCTGGAATATGTGGTGAGTAGCTATATTAAGTAGTCACTATTTATTTGATCCAGAAACATCTTCGTCGCCCGTGTTATGAAATCCTTAGGTTAGGCTGAGGTCAGTACTGTTGATCCCCCGGGTCAAATGCCCCGCCCCCCTTGGCAATTCCCTGGAAGTGAAAATGCAAGCCACCTATTGAATAACACATGAAGTGGGATATCTCGGTGTGCGTTGTGGATAGATCTCAGCATATGTAAAAAATAATCAAACAAGATAATATTTTTGAAACAGAAAATAATAATCGTCGAAAGAGGTATGTGAAGGACTGTAGAGATTACTATTGTAGATGTGATGATCCAGGTTAGGGTAATGATTAATGCTTGTTTAACCCTTTAAGCCCCCACGATGCATTAAAGCATCATTTTACATCCCTGAAAACATACTTAATTTTCCTAAAACTGAGGGTTTTAGAATTAGAACGAAAATTTCCATGAAACTTGTTTACCAATATATGGTAATTTTCTTTAATTTTTAAACCACATCAAGTCATCTTCATCCACTACAAGTCGAGAATTGCGACAGCAATTCGCGGCTTGTAGTGGATGAAAATGACTATGGTAAATTCAGGGTTGAAAGGGTTGAAAATGTCACCGACTTGAAGTTGTGGGTCGCGGTATAGCGAGACACAACTTCAAGTGGTGCGAATTAATAACTAAATGGCAAAATTGAAATATTCTATGTAAGGGGGCTGCGACAGTAACCCAGGTTCAGCTTTTTGCTATAACTGGTTCCGTCATCAGTGATCATTGCACATTGAATCTTGAGTACCTGTACGTGTTCTTGGTGTTTCGAGCTGACGTCAGTCAAAGCATTTTTTAGATTGTTTTTCAACATGTTAAATGTAACTAATGTTATTGTTATTTTCTTCTTTATACATACTCTCACTCATTATGTAATTACTCGGGTTTCTACGCTTTTCAGAGGTTTTTTTTTGCTATATGCAGTAGCTATTTTATCATGCCAATTCTGTTTAGCTGTAGGTTATTTTAAATAGTTCTGATGCATATTTTATTGAATCTGTGCTTGTTTTAGTATATAATGTCGTTTGATTTTAACATGTTCAAGTTAACTTAGCATGCATATTTTACCGAGCTAATCCTGTTGTATATAGTCTTGTACATATGTTCATTTTAATGACGCATACGTCTGCATAGACTTACCGTCGTCAATAAATATCTATCTATCTATGTAAAGTGTCTCTCCATATATAATTATGTTTGGGCTATACACATTGAGTTTTGTTAGTTTGTACGAATGACTTCGTCCTAACTATTGTTCTTACAACTTTGAGTTTTGGGCAAAAACTTGCCACACTCTTTATCCCTCAGTTTTCATGCAATCGACTTGAAATTTGACCTCAATAATCCCAGGGTACCCGAATAGGCTGCCATGTCTTTCTAAGCAATCCAACCGTTAAAGTGCGAATACCGGACAAAATCAGATTGAAATAACATTAGCAAATTGGCTGGATTAAAAACTGCAATATCTCGAAAACCGTGCGTCTGAGGCTAAAAAGATGTGAAATTTGAGCCCTCTAGGAACTGCCTCGGGGCGGTTCCATCATGGTACAGTAAAATCCCCTATTGTCACCCGCTTCCCAAGATCTTGGGGAAATCCCATGGACAGAGATTACTTTATAAAATTTAAAAATGAAATATCTCGGAAACTGTGTGTCTGAGGCGAAAAAGGAGTGAAATTTGGGCCCGGGGAGGGGGGAGGGTAAATACCTATTTATAAACGAAACAGAATCCGAAACGACCAACAAGAAATAAAAATGCCCGATATGTAAAACATTATGCTAAAATCCAGATAAATAAGGGAAAATCACCCATTATCTTCCAGCCAGGCTCTCTATACCAACTGTCCAAACTCACTTCATGTTGCTGCAGCAACAGGCAATCTAGATTGTTTTTTTTTTATGTCCAAACAATCGGAGTGCTATTTCTCCTTATGTTTTCATGCAATCAACTTACAATTTTAACATTCAATTTTTATGGGCTATTTCTCCTTCAGTTTTTATCCAATCAACTTCAAACCTTGGCACAATGATCCTTAAGTACTATTATCCTTTTAAATACTAGATTTGATAATTAAATCGCATTTGCCTAATGCTGTTTCAATGCAGGGCCGGTCTTGCTGACGTATGCCCACCATTGAACGAACCTTGCGTATTTACTATGGGCAATAGTAATCTTTTAAGTGCTACACTTGACAATTAAAATAACAGTTGTAATTCCATCAACCACGAAACGTCGACACAATGTTGTTTTGATGTTCGCAGACAGTGATACAACATTCAGCCAGCAGAGGAGAGACAAGTCAATGTGTTTACTGGGGGCCCTCTGAATGTGTTTCCATTTCACAAACAAATGTATATCTATATAAAAGTACGAAAGTTCAGTGGGGAGTTCTGATTTCTAAAATTTAAAGGCTGAAGCTCGAATTCTGAAGTCTTAAATCTAAAACGCCAATTCAAAATGGCTGCCAAAAAACCACATGAACAAAATTCCAATCAAGCTGTCATAATAAAAATAACTCGACAAAATTCAAAATGGCTGACAAAAAGCTCATAAAACCTAGTCTAAACATTATTGATACTTGAAAAGTCACCATTTCCTTCTAGTTTAGGTGTGTTTTTGTTTTTTGTGTGAGCGCCATGCCTACTGGGTAACGTCTCGCGGTCATCTAGTTGAATAATTTCAAATCCTAACAAACCATTTTAAAGTCTACAATGATAACAATTATTAGTATTCACATATGTTACTTTTAGCACTGCCCACTTTTCAATGCAATCTTGGAAAACAGCGTGTTTTTTCGTCCTGAAGATATAACATTAACATGATAAAGAAAAACGCAAGGGTTGATAGAGACCTAATGTATCACCTTGTGTGGAGGGGATCTGTCTTGCGTGCTTAAGTACTTGATTGCTTTCTTGTTTTCTCATTATTTGTTTATGAATGAGAGACGAATGAATGGATTCAAGAATAGGTGAATGAATGAATTAGTTTATTAGTTAATTAATAAAATTTTAGTAAATTATCATATAATAAATTCATGAATTTATTTATCAATTTTAGAAGATAACTGATCAGCAGATGACACAGGATATTGAGCAACATTTTCATACATGTCAAGTGAGTGCTATTATGTTGGATATTCTTTGATTTTATTACACTAGTTATTGAGCGGAAGATGCATTATTTGATGATTTTTACGTCACTGGCATACCGTAACATTGTATTGCGCCAAAGGTGTTTAATTTATATAATGTAATATAGGCCAATAACTTAAAATTTAAGTTAATTGGGGATTATGAGAATACTATTGTTAACTAAGGGTTAGATTCCCAGCAAAACGATACATAGACACAATGCTGGTTCAATGTTGACCCACCGTCTGCGACACTGGTCCAACATTGAACCAATGGGGTATTATAAAGCACCCATAGCCACGATACATACTTTTGTAGTATGTACCGCATGATAATCATAATGATGTTGGATGCAAATCAGGAGAAAATTATAGGGTCCCACAAAATATTTTAGGACGTTCTGAAGTTTAATTTGAGATATCACACCTTGTAATATTGTTAATGTAAACATTATGATAGTATTGGTAAAAGATCCACCATTCACACAATCATGTAGCTAGAGTACATGGATGGATGTTCATTTACAGATTGTACTGATTTTAACTCTTTAACCGCCGGTGCCGCATATATTCGTGTTTTTATTTTTTATTGGCACATTAAGTACCACCTTTTAAACAATTTAAAGATAAAATGTGACATCAATCAGCAATATTTGAAAAAAAACAGTTGACCTCCATTTTGTCAAATCTGAATAATTTTCACTCACTTGAAGTTGTGAATCGCGTCAGCGAGACACAACTTCAAGTGGGTGAAAATTCAGATTGAATAATTTGGCGGTTAAAGGGTTAATGTAAAACCAAGTCGCCTGGATAACAATACACTTACACTTCACATGTTTTTTTTTTATTTATGTTGCAGAGCATATGCTGTCCATGCTCCATAAATTATGATTACGTAGCACATCTTGAAAGCCTGGGAGAAGGTTTGAAGCACATTCTACCCGTGTTGCATGGAGAAGAATTCTTAGATACTTTTCCAGAAAGAAAACTTAAGGCAGATCCCAGTAAAAGTAAATACTTGGCAATGTATAAAGATATCCCTTACAATGTTTTAAAACCGGTACTGGACAAGTACAAAGCTGATGCTGATATGTTCGGCTACACATTTGATGAATATATCAACCAGAGTGAGACATCGCCATGATAACCGAGTATGAAAAAACCAGGTATCTGCATTTTGTGCTGCACTTAATTTTTAATGCAAAATATTGAATGAAAAATGATAAATGCTTAAAAATCAGGACGTCTTGAGCTTCTCATTCATATTATACTTGGGTATACGGGTAAATTTAGTAAAACAGTAGGCCCCCTATCAACCCTTTAACCGCCGGTGCCGCATATTTTCCGTTTTTCATTTTTATTAGCACATTAAGAACCACATTTTAAAAATGTGACATCAACCAGCAAGATTTGAAAAGAGTTGACCTCCATTTTGTCAAATCTGAATAATTTCCACTCACCTGAAGCTTCAAGTGGGTAAAATTCAAATTGCATAATTTGGCGGTTAAAGGGTTAACCCTTATAAGGCTGAAATATTTGTGTATAAAACATGGAGACCAAAGCGTTTATTTCGATTTGGAATCATCATAAATGTTTCAGTTAGCTCTTTCTGTTTCATTTTAATACCTATGTCATGGGTCTACGGCCATTATAAATATTTTAATTTTTTCAGTGCGGCGATCGTCCTTATACGTCAGAATCTGACGTCTACAGATGTCAGATTCTGACGTATAAAAACCATGTTTGCATTTGTGATTTACGGATTTTTTTATGGTACCCATGTTCAAGGTTGATTTCTGAGAAAACTGACAAGCGTTTCTGTGACTCAGGTTTTCGAATTCCTGATATGTTTCCATTATAGAAACAATCATCAGACCTTTTGCACACGAAAACATAAAAAATCTGAGCTCTGGGACTTGTTGAGCATTTAATTATTTAGACTATTTAATTATTGATAGGCCTACTGATGGCTAATCAATTATATTATACTGCCGGGCAAAGCCAAAAGGCAGTATCTGCTAACTTTACAAGTAAACAGATACGTTCCATTAACTCGTTCAGTGTGGGGACCGAATTTAGACACCAGAATCATAGACATCAGATTCTGACGTCTAAAGTCAGTCCCCGCACTGACGGAATAAAAATATTTATAATGGTCGTAGACCCAAAACATAGGTATTTAAATGACTCGGAAACAGCTAACTGAGACACTTATGGTGATTTCAAATTGAAAAAAACGACTTTTAGTCTGCAGGGTTTATACAGAAATATTTCAGCGTTGAGGACGATCTATAACCCGGTATGATATCATCTAAAACACTGTTGTCTATCAGTAGTGTTTCTTTTATTTACATGCACTTGTGTGGCCAGTTTTTGAAAGAAAACATTATCAATTCTGTGAAAATATGATACATGAGACCTAATTGTTTGCAAATCCAAGTAATTTTCAGTCACTTGAAGTTGTGTATCGCGGTAAAATTGGGTGAAAATTGCATTTAATATCTCAGAGCTCCGGCTACATGGTTAATATCGTCTCACAATGCGGCCACACTGAGCGTTGGTGGATATAGTACAGTTGGAGGACAATATTTTGAAAACGCGAGATAGTAATTTGATGTATTGGACAATAAGGTATTTTCAGATTATTTTTGACACTGTAGATTTGAAGTAAAATCAATACCATGTTTACCCAATAGCTATATCGTTTTCACGTCTGTTTATGTCCGCTAATCAAATTGACATTATTGATGCAGGATTTGAAATGTGATACTAGGGCTACAGCTATTCATAAAATGGCTACACGAAACGGTAAATAATTTTAGCATAGTTAGTTTTAGGATATCATTAACATAGTACCAGTTTTCACACGAGTTTCTTGACCATTCTTATGTTGGTCCATGGACCAACAGCCAAAATTTCATCAACCGGTACCATCTGGGCTGGCAAATTCTAATGTTGATTTTTTTGTAAGGTGCCGGTACATATCTGTAGATAATAACTAGGGAGTGATATACCTCCCAGATGAGTAGCTTAAGGGCAGTTATTAGCCTGTTAAGACATGACGCTTACATGACCGCTAATTGATCGCGAAATGTATAGAACATTAAAGGCTGTGTATCTTTTTTCGACATATTATCAGCTAACAATAATATAAAATTACACAGAAAGTATATGAACACCGTTCATGACAATTGTTTTTTAATAAAAGACACATGTATGCATACTATTACATTTAAACTAAGAGCATGCAACATATATGTATATGTAGCATGAGCAAAACTAATGTATTCCATTTGATAATGCAAGTCGTTATCCCCATCCTTTTTTTTGATCGACCATCATTTAATCTCCATCAAAGCCCATCACGGAACTGGGTATCTCTGGGTATATTTCCATATACCAGCATGAAAATGAGATCCTCTTCAATGTCGAAGCAAACACTTGTGAACAGTTTACACCACCTCGTTATGAATAGAACAGCTTTTGTTTAAACCACAGGGCTAACCTGTAATCAGAAACAGTCTACACCCAGCTAACACAAAACATTTGTATAACATTTGTACAATGTTGGACCAACATCGAAGACGTTGGGCCGACGTTGTACAAATGTTATACAGATGTTTTGTGTTTTCTGGGCAGGTATATTTTAATGTCCCATTATTTTTCAAGCTCTGCTTTGCAAAGCTTATCTCGTGTTCTCATTTAGTCAGTTTATGGCACTGAGCTATCCTTAATAATGTTAACCAACGAAAGAAATATTTCCTGATTGACAAGTGAATGCATACAAGCCAATACAAGTCAAAGGTGAGGGTGTATATTCTGATATCACAGCTGAATACTTACCAACTGACTTTACAATCACTAGACCTGTTCATTTCTGTGTTATTTCAACACCACTGAGAGCATACAGTCCTGCAGCTATTGCGGCGCATCAAACATATCGTACATATCGCCATCTCTGTCCTACCAGGTACTATTTAAGTGAAGCATGTTAGGGGACAAGGTCTGATCAAAGAGACACAAACATTGAAATAATGTCCCAACGTTGAAAGGGGAGAAAGAAACATTTCTCTAAAAGCCCACATGACAGGTGGTGGCAATTGAAACGCGCCACGCTCGAACCATAGATCAACCATGGTTGACAAGATCCGGGAATGTATGTGCTAGAGCCCTCTGGTAAACACTTGCAGAAATAACAGGTCTTATGGGCTCTTGTTAACGGTAAAGACATTTGCATTGCAAAACTTGGACCACAGGTTAATATTGAATAACTGGTGATTCAGTCAACTTTTTTAATCACATTTTATTTTATAATCATTTGAAGACATTTTAGAATTAGGGCCATCTGTCATGACTTGCAATACCATAGTTATATGACAATAACAGGTTTTCAAAAAATCGCAAACTTATTTGGCACACCTCACGGTAAAGACAAATCAAGCATATTATATCAAATAAAAATCTGATTTTCTGAGATAAATGCTTGTAAAAAATAGTCCTAAATACATGTCTTTATCTAATTAAATGATAACAATAATGAGATAATGTGAACCTTTTGAAAAAATGTTAAAGACTTCTTCACCATTTTTGCTCAAATATTAAAAAAATGGCCCATATATCATGTATATACATGTTTACCCTTTCCCATTTAAGGGCTGGTGTCTGGGATGCATCACTGGCGCCATAAGTTAAGGGGGTGCCAAGTGATCACCACATGTGGCGACAGAAGCAAAATCTTTGCAATACATATCTCTAAAATTGACCATTCAGAGCACCTAACAGTGGAACATTTTACTAATATTCACTCATTTTTTTTTTAAGAAAAAAAAATATACCGATTTTGTGTCAGTCTTGGTCAATAATTGAAACGTTGAGCTAGACATGAAACAACGTTGTTCAAAAATAAATATGCTAAGATTGATGGTACATGTAATTATCATAGACTACCTTGAAACAATGTTGTTCCAAATTAAATATGCTAAGATTCATAGTAGTTATCATAGACTAGCCTACCCTATGATAATTATAACACCCGACAAGCACAATGCACAGTAGGCTATGCATGGGGATCGCTTAAAACGGACAACGACTTAGAGCTGGGCGTGTTGCTCTCTTGACGCTGCATAAAATAAAGAAAAGAAGAACCACGAGATAAAGATTATTTACCAGTTACATGTACTATGATTTTTTCACTCGAGTGATGGCGAATTTATTTTTCAGGTGATATCATCTTTGGGACTCAGTCTTGAGAACAAATGGATAAAAAGGGTTGTTTTTAAATTTTTTTAATTTAATTGTTGTATTATGTTTGTGCATAGACTTGGCATTTGTTTTAAAGACCTATTTAAAATCGTCGTTTTTCGATTTCGTATTTCTATATTCAGTATTGCCAAGATACAGCTGGGACTCAGCAGTTTCTTTTTACTAGAGACGAAATCAAGGATAATAATTGAAAATGGGCAGTGAATTTGTTTTAACAATTTGAAAGAACAACCAGTATCAAAAAGAATATTATGATATAGGCCTAACAATACTAATGATGAACTGGAGGATAATACTTGCATCAAAAAATATTCTGCCATAGGGGAGGGGGGCTAATTAATAAAGGTGAAATAAAAATACATCTCTCAGGTATTTTAGGTGATCATTAGTGAGCGTTGTGGGTATTTTAATGGTCCACAACTTTTTTCAATGACATGTTATAACTTTTAATAGGGGATTATTGCATAATTATTTTTACAATCTTTGCTAAAAAAATAGTGTTGGTCCACCGTCTGTGACGCTGGCCCAATATTAACACAACACTGAGTCAACAGGTGTTTATAAGCATCTAGCTCATTTAATATGCCTCGTAGTTCGCGCTCGCTATTAAGTGATCATGGTTTTGTTTTTTGCATTGTAGATTTGTGTTTGCTTAAATAGTTGTACTACTCAGGCTAAACTGTAATACATCTGTCATTAAGTTAATTAAGAAAGTGACATTTCAGCCAGACACTCATATCTCCATTTTACGGCAAAGATACCACAAACTCGCACAATTTGATGTTTATTTCTTTTCAAAAAATTTCAGCCAATACCCTCCAGAATAGCGTTTTCAGGATGATAGCTGTGAGTTGGATGTGGAATTGTTGCAGAGGGTGCTACTTATGCAGTCATTTGCATATTTTCACTACCGGGGATTGCAAAGATTAGAAAAACACTCAATAAATTTGAGAAAAAAAGCACAAAAGATTTCAACTTAATTTTTTTTCAACAAATCTTCCAAAAACAAAATTTAATAATGAGAGCTTTAAAACATCTTGTAATTTGATGCAAGATGATGTAAGATGCAAGGTAACCATGTAAAGGTAAAAGAAAGGTTTTTTTACAAGCAGACAAAAGCCTTTTTGTACACATTAAACTTTCTGCTGATATTTACATGTAGGTATATAAAAAGTCCTAAGATATTAACAGCAGATCACATTCATTGGTAGCGCCGGATGGTTCACCGAGGGAGACAGACTTG
Source organism: Flabesymbios commensalis (assembly GCA_964017125.1). Lineage (NCBI taxonomy): Eukaryota > Metazoa > Annelida > Polychaeta > Terebellida > Flabelligeridae > Flabesymbios > Flabesymbios commensalis. The sequence continues at coordinate 38,349,577 of OZ024914.1, read as the reverse complement.
GCGATATCCGAAAAGACATTATACATGTAGTTCAAAATGTTACTGCGACTGTCGTCAATGAGGTTTGTTCGAGCAAGGGGAGGGAGTAACCAAACGTTTTGGGCAAGTACCAATGCATATATAATTGATGTTGCATTTGATCTATACAGAAAAAAACGTCCATTAAGAATGCTGATGGTAGCCCCCTGTTCAAAAATATATCTGACAATAGTGAGGACAATTTATTTAGATTACCGTCGTCAATTTCGAATTGTAGAATAGAAGCTTCATACGGTCGAAAAAAGGTATTGTACACAGCCTCTGAAGATCATTGCTTTAAAATTACTAACATACGAAATTTAGCTTGCTCAATTTAACAAACGAGATTAAAGCGGATATGTCTTTACCTGACAAAAGTATTCTTTGTAAATATATATCGGAAAATAAGTATACATCCTCACACGAAATATAATGACACTCAGTGGCGTATACAGATTTCTTAGATTTAGATGATTCTGCACCTAAACCACTGTGTATAATTCTGTAGCAGGTACATTGATGATAGGTGATAGCTCATGGTGTCGATACGGATGGAATATTAAACCCCGTCCACCTGGGAATAACAATTAGATTCTTAACCATGGATTTTTCTTTTCCAAGGGACTTTTCTATTCCCTTTATCAATTATCCATTCGTGGAGGCCCACACTTCCATCAACAATGAAGATTTGTAGTGGTAGCTCGTTAGTATTAATACATATACTGTAGATCTCTTGTTCTTCACAACACTGGGCTTTGATATGTCTGGCAGTATGGCGATGTATTTTACTCTATGTGATGTACCAGTCTGTACACTCCTGCCTAGATGTTATCCCTAACAAGAGTGATGGACAGGTTTAATATGAATAATTGATGCGAGAATTATATTTTGAGATTATAATACTATATTTAAATTTAGAGCGCTATTTCATTGGGATAATATAAGCTAATCTTCATGGATGCCACAGTTTTAGTATAACTCCTATGAATGAATGAATGAATGAATGAATGAATGAATGAATGAATGAATGAATGGATGGATGGATGGATGGATGGATGGATGGATGGATGGATGGATGGATGGATGGATGGATGGATGGATGGATGGATGGATGGATGGATGGATGGATGGATGGATGGATGGATGGATGGATGGATGGATGGATGGATGGATGGATGGATGGATGGATGGATGGATGGATGGATGGATGGATGGATGGATGGATGGATGGATGGATGGATGGATGGATGGATGGATGGATGGATGGATGGATGGATGGATGGATGGATGGATGGATGGATGGATGGATGGATGGATGGATGGATGGATGGATGGATGGATGGATGGATGGATGGATGGATGGATGGATGGATGGATGGATGGATGGATGGATGGATGGATGGATGGATGGATGGATGGATGGATGGATGGATGGATGGATGGATGGATGGATGGATGGATGGATGGATGGATGGATTTTTATTTATGTATTTATGTATTTATGTAATAATGTATTTATGTATTTATGTATTTATGTATTTATGTATTAAATGATTAAATGATTAAATGATTGATTCATTGATTTATTGATTTATTGATTTATTAATTTTGTATAGATATACAGGCTATAATGAGCCAAGATTTTTGAATTGCGCCTGTTTATCGCGGACTCTCTCCACAAAACCGAATCTTTACAAGTCGCAGAACAGGGAAGAAATATATATATATATATTGAAACCTTAGCTGGGGGTGAACCACATGAGTGAGATGCATAACCAGTACACCAGGGCCTACACCCCATAGTCATGACCAACATACATGTAATATGGTCACTTTTGATTTATATACTGCTATTGTTTATTAGGCCATTTGTGTATATTTGTCATTGTTTTGCAGACTACCTTGTCATTGATGGATCCACTTCATATTTTGCACAAATATCAACCTTGAGCCAGAGAATGACCAATAAACATTTAAATCCCAACTAACCTAATTGCTTTTCCTGATTAGTGTCCGCAAATCAAGCACTGCAGCAACTCAACGGGACAAAAATACACGATATGAGGAGCGTGACGATTAGCACCTATAGGCCACACGCCTTTAGCTATGAGCGAATATATTGTGAGCGACAGGTTATCTAGGAAGTGCACCGAGTCAGGACGATTTACTGATTCTGAAAGCAGCTGTGATGGTTGAGGAACATTGAGTATTAACATATTGGTCTCCTATGTAATTTTGGCCTATGTCAAATCTAATCATGTTCAACATATAGTAGTCGCCATTTTGAAATTAGCAGCCATTTTTTTTAATTAAAAAATTGTATTTACTCTTAATATAACCATTAGTGATACATTTGATATACATTTGACTTATGTGATAAATTCCTTAAGCATGTAAACAACACACATTGTGCAATTTACCTCAAATTCACCGCAATTTTGAAATTTGACACCATCTTGATTGAGCTACTCATCTGGAATGTAATTGTACCGATCAACCTTCACTTTTATGGTACCGATCAACCTCATGGCTCATGAACTATGTAGTAGGACACTATTACAAAGAGTCTCACGCAGGAGATCGATCGCTTATAAAAAGTATCCGCATGACATACACCCAGGCCCAACGTTGGTTTACTGTTGGCCTACCTTCTGCGACGTTGGCTCAACAGTAACCCAACGTTGGCCCAACGTCTCACGTTTGCTGGGCAGTAATACTGATATGTTAGCAGGGGTTACAAGAACAACATAATAATCTAATGTGTAGCTTTCACTTGTTTATCGTTGTATTTTAGAAGAGCAGCAAATCGTCAAAAGAGAGGTGTTTTTTCAAACAGAAATAAACATTGTCTAGCCTCGATTTTCTGTTTCTGTATAATCGTAGGTTTCAGGAACTGCAATCCGTTTTGTGTGCAGCCTTGTGCATAACCTTCAAAATTGAGCATTTCCAGGACAGGGTATGCAATATATTGATAAATGTTGAAAATCACTTAAATTCATGCCAGGGCCTTAATATTGGTCAAATTTTACCCATTCACCTACCAAATTGTCTAGAATGACGGACTGAGTCACGTTATAGGCATTAAAAAGACATAAGTACCAAAATAATTCTTAGATTTTGTGAAATGGGTATGTTTTGACCTATTTTATTGTCGTTTTAGGTTTAAAAATGTTGCAATGTCGATATATTTGACATTTTTGAAGGTTTATATGGCCTGAAGTTGTTTTTTTCAAATTCTCATACCCAAAAGCTTGAAAAAAAATTTCACGCAAAGGTATTTCAAGATAATTGGACATTCAGGGACCGTTTATGTACCCCCCCCCCCCCTCCTAAATTACTATTCCGGCCGAGTAAAACAGCATATCTTCATTTTGCTCTTGAAATGTGTTCCAACTGTTACTGTGGAGCAACTAACAACAATTTGGAAGTAAAATTTAGCATGGTGGTTCTTAAGAGTATGCTTCAGCATTCCATACGACAGATAGCCCATGGAAAATCTAAGATGGCGAATATTTTTCAAGATGGCCGCCAAATGAATTTCTGATTACCAATTTTCAAATAAATAGGGAGCTAATTCATGTATTTGATTCATTTTAGTGTCAAAACATTAATTGTTTTACATGTCGAGTTTATTTTAATATTCTTAGAATCCAAGATGGCGACCATTTTTTCAAGATGGCCGCCAAATGCACTTCTTCATTAATTGAATTCTGTGACTTGTGTGATCTTTGTGTGTGGCTATAGCTGTTTTGTACGCCGCGTTAGTTTTTCCTAATTTTGAAAACCAAGAAGGTACCATTTTCTCCCACAAATATGGATCTTCGTAGCCGGTTTGAATGATATTGGTGTCAAATTGTATATTCTTCTGGCACCTCAAATTCCTTTTTCTAGTGCCATATGACATCGTCAGAACAATTTTTCTCACAAATAATATCTATCTCAGTGATACTGGTATCAAATTATACCTTTATATACAGTATGCATCAAATTATGCTTGTATATATTCTGATTTTTTTTGTTCTAGTTTGAATATACTCCAGTAGGCATTTGATCACAATTCAGCTAACTACAATGCATTTTGGACAGTTATTGAACTTGTCAATATTGTCTGTTTGCATGGCTGTGTCGCTACTTCGAAGCACATAGCAATAACTGTTATTAATGTATGGGGCTTAAACGAGTTTAGTGAGAGGTATAAAAGTATCTATTTTCGACAGTCAGCCATATATTCTCTGGCTGAACTGTGGTACTGGTGCCTGGCGCTTGCCTGGCTTTTTTAAGCTGGTGAGGTTTATCACGAGCCAATAAATGGAATTGAGACATCTGATTAATTAGTGACTTATGTTTCTTTTCTGGTGAGTGGAGTTGTAATGTAGACATTGTCTCTCCCGGCGTGCTAGAACTGGCGGAGCCGCATTGGCTGCTACAATTTAAGATGGATCACTTTTACAGCAAGGGCATATAATTATAATTTTAACTACACTTGGCCCAGCTCTCTCAGTTCAATCACTGAAATGTTTAACAGGGTATGTGGATAATGCCAGCTAGGTCCACTCAGAGATTAACTTTGTCTGCATTTTAAAAATTCTGAAACTCACTCCTGTTTCTGATTGCATAACATCCAGGTAAAGACTATAGATTATCAGCGGAATGAGTGACATTGCTGAAAAAGTGTACATTTTGACTTGATTATGTATAGGATAAAGCCCGATGAACTCTACATTCTTAGCTGTGAAAAGGGTCGAGGCCGAGGCCAATTTCACCTGCCGTGGCTTTTGATGAGAAGGTTTACAGAATGCAAGCAGTATTGAAAAGGAAACCTTTTCCAATAGAGTAAGCTGACCTACCGGTAAATGACGTAGCATCAAGAAGAACGAAGTGGTGTTTGTTGGCCTAATAACCAGCAGCTATAGGCCAAAAACTTCTGGTCCACTTTTCAGTGTTCCTATGTCTGCAAGCACGACAATGTTGCCAGATGTTCAAAGTGCTGAAAGATTACTGCCAGTTCTTCTCAAAATTATTCATGTCCTGTTAGATCAGACATTGCGAATTGCGGGACTCCCGTCAAGCACAATAATCAAAAAGCTCCTGCCTGGCGGGGTGCAGAAGCAAGCTGACTCAACTGACTGTAATTCTTCGAATGCAGAAGTGACTGCACAATATACAGGGAGATGTCATCATATTGATTGGTCAGCGGTGATAATTTCCATACCTCAGCAGTGTTCCAACTAATTTCAAAACTATAGCAGAAAAGACATACTGTTGAAGGCTGAGTCTATAGAAAGTTGAAACCAAACTTCTGAAAGCTCAAGCTAGATCTTAAAAAAGACAAAGTATCAGTGCCAGAAAGTAAGAAGACATTGAAAGACTGCAATATGACGACAACAACAATATCGCTTAAGGTGACAGAATAAACACAGTCTTTGTGACAATGAGACAACATCATCAGCAACACAATGGGAAAACTGGATGTAGTGGCATGAATCAGACGTAGGAATGCATGCCTTAGAAAGTAGCAAATCAGGTAGAGGTGCTTTAGTGGTTATTCCAAATGTCAGTCATGTCCCAGAAACCAGCAGTCCTACTTCGGGTAACTTGGATGGTAAAAAAGTGATAGTATATTTTGTTCCCACATGGGGCATAGTTAGCATTACTAGGCTAGGAAGAAGCTACAGCCTCCATGACCTGATGACTCTGGCTATAATATGTGGGCGGATTCCCACATCGGCTGAATGTAGGCTACTTAAAGGGACTGGCCCAGGCTAAAATCATCGAAAAATCGGTGATTTTATTTCGGGTTCTTAATATGACCATATGATGTAAACATGTACATAGACTAGAACTGCAAATTTTTATAATTTTTGTGCTGCGCACTTACCAGTTAGACTAGATATAGAGACGAAATTCCCGCATTCTTATTTTTGACATGGTTGTCAATAATTACAAATCAGGACTTTCGTCTCTATATCTAGCCTAACTGGTGAATGCGCAGCACAAAAATTATAAAAATTTGCAGTTCTAGTCTATGTACATGCTTACATCATATGGTCATATTAAGAACCCGAAATAAAATCACCGATTTTTTTATGATTTTAGCCTGGGCCAGTCCCTTTAAATTACTCTCATGAGCTTCCGTACGAATGAATGCTTGCGCTTGGGAGTGACGAAGCCACCAGTTGGCAACCATTCGTCCGGCCAGACCCCTGGTTGAGACTATTCGACCCTTGGATAGCGGAGCTGTTCGAAAGGCCCTGGTGTCTTAGCATTAAATTGATCTTAGAAACATTTCAATAATCCACCATGCTCCATTATCCCATCCTTATGTCATTATCTGTATATCATTCATTTTTCTTCTACGGATTGCACTGTTTTAACGTACATGTTACATGTTCTACTACTACTACAAGCCTCCTCCAAGGCGGTACCTGCAGATGGAAATACTTTCACACAGTTTTCTCTTTTACCTACTGTTTTCTGTAGCTGTGTATGTGTGAACAGTGGCGAGAACACTTGGATAAATCCACTCTGTGCTATATGTATAGATAATATTATGATTGTAGCAAGATGGCACGCTGAGACATTATATGTTATGTTAATATTCCAATATGAAAGTGTGAGTCAATTTTCAGCAGCGAGATCGCAACCTAAGCAACTTTCTAAAAGTTTTAGTTGCTAAGACTATTATTTATTTATTAGTACGGTTGTCCCACTTATCTATGGTAGCTATATATCGAAAACAAAGAGACATCCAATCATCAGTAACGAGATCGTTTTTTGACATGGGGCCTACATTATACGTGGTATTATGTATTAGTGAAATGGGATTGTCTAATTTGTATGTCAATCTGTAAATCATAACGATTCCTTTCCTTTATTTCTATATGTGAGTGTTTTGTGTATTGTGTTTTGTGTATTAATAAAAGTATTCTTAATTGGATTATCTTGTTCATAAATGTATCTAATTAGGCATGCAGCATTATTTAGGATGGCGGCTTTATAAACTTATAAAGGCAATTCAGGGTGCAAAATCGAAAGTAAAATATATAGAATATGTCAATATATGGGAAAATTATGGCTTTTGTGGGGTATTTAAAACCATAATTTGTACGAGCATGAATCAGTAATAATATGGGATTATCATACCATAGTTTATACTTGGAGATGGTTCGATAGCGATGTTCAAATGGCTGCAACGATTTACGAACCAGTGATGGGACCCTAAACGTTTTTAAAAATAGCGGCTATATTGGAAATTACTCATCATACAGAAAAACATGTATTTAAGTTTAAATTTTATTGGGCGGTACACTGCAAATATATAAATCAGTGGGCATCTCAAATATTATGATTATTGGAACAAATTTGAATTCGGGGAGAAGGGGGCACTATTTCATACCTTGAGAGCTCAATATCATTCACAGATATATAGAATTAATCTTATTGTAAAGCCAATAGATAGGGCTACAAGAATAATGCACAGTTTGGCCGAAAAGCATGAAAATCAGTCACAGCAATCTGAAAACTAAAACAAAAATAGATGGATGAAAAAATAGCCTATTTCCCCCATCATCTGATAATTGTGGTAATGAGTATTGCTAATGTAGGCTAATTTTAATGGTTCCAGAACTACTCAGGTTGTTATTCCAGATATTTTGATACTCCAATGGCTGAATTTGGACCAGTATTTTTTTTATGAATCTTATTTATCCTCTTATATAAACTCGTAAATTTGAATGTGATGCACACGGATGCACACAAAACGGTTTGCAGTTCCTGACACCTAAGGACCTGTACTGATGGGAAATATGTTTTTATTTTTTGTTTGAAAAAACACTAAGATGTCAAATGTCTCAGTACGCATAAAAACTCTTTACAAGTTTAATTATATTGATTGGAACACTTGGAAATATGGAAATAAATGAGTGTCTACAATTGTATGATAAGTGAACTGAATTGTGATGTAGAGGGGGAAAGGTCACTATTTTATATCTTGAGAACTCAATATAATTCACAGATATACGAATGAGATATTACGGCAAAGCTAATGCATAGGGCTACAATGATACTGCATATTTAAGTCACGAGAACATCACAATCAGACACATGAATGTTAAAATAAACATTCTCAAAACTAAAACAAACAAAAATTGAAAATAATTTTTAATCTATCTACTTTAGTGGTTAAAGAGCATGTCTATGTGGGGGTATTGCTTACACGACGTGTCAAAACAAACAGTTTGGTACTTAAATTGTTGGATTTGGACCACTAATAAGGTCAGAACATGAATTTAAATAATTTTCTTAATTTTTTCGATTTTGTGAAAAATCATACACCCCCCCTCCCCCCCCCCCCCCATGTATAAAATCGCGTTTTAGAAAGCTATGCACAACGATGTACACCCAACGGATTGCAGTTCCTGGCACCCAAGAACCTGTACTAATGGAAAAGCAAAGTTAAACTATGTTTATTTTTGTTTGAAAAAACACTAAGAAATAGAGCTCTTCTGGAGATATGCCGCTCCTCTATTTAAGCTTCGTGCATCTTTACCGCACATTCCTGGTATACACACGCACACCATGCTTGCACACACACAAACATTTCGAGGTGTGTCAGTGTACAATAAGTAGGATTTATATTGAATGAACAACAGAAATTGAGACAATGTTGGCGTAATGTTGGGCTAGGCCAGATCGGCACAATTGGCGTCGGAGGCTGAAAATGCCTCTAAAAATATATCTCAGCATGAAACAACATAGTCACAATCATTTTGTTTGTGAAAAATACATGTATATATAGGATAAGATGGTGTAATATGAGCATAGAGGTAATATGAGCACTGGCTGTAATATTCTCAATAACAACGGGAATTGGGTTAAATTTGGTTTGTAATATAGTCATGACACGGCCATGAACTAGTTCAAAGTTTAGAAAGTTTTTTGAAAAATTAGTCCAATTATGACAAAATGAAGTTTTTGGGCTGTTTAATTAAAAAAATACAATTTGATTTGAAATTTGAAATACATTTGATTTGTTCGTACGTCCACAAATCACTAGGTATCATGAAAGTAATGTGGGAGAGTGCTCACAATAACGGTTCTTAGAAAGAGAAGGGACGATAATAAAGTGATTTAGCAAGTTCTGAACCCCATTAGGCTTGTTACTACCCCCCCCCCCTTCTACTGGGGTAATATGAGCACCCTGTTTCAGTCTATTATGAGCATGGTGCTCATAATACCCCTATTACAAGATATATATGAAAAAAGTAGTATGTTCATAATACCCTATTAAATGTGCTATCCAGTGAAATGAGAGGAAACCATTCCAGCAACTTATATTTAATGAATTTTTTTTATCTCTACTTCGACGACATTTGGGTTATATCAAGGTACATGAGACCACTTCTATTTAGTAAACTACTCATAAAATAAACATTTTGGAAAATCTCCTTTTTTATGGCAAAGTGTTCATATTACCCTATTGTCAAATGGTAATTAATTACGCATGTTCATATTCCCACACAACACATGCTCATATTTGCCACACGCATGGGGAATATGAGCATGTTTTTAAAATAACGTTTTTTTGAATTAATTATTTAATTATATTTAAATTAAGTTATTTAAATTTATGAATTACTGCATAATTGTGAAAACATTCGATCAAATCAAATTTGAATTGTTCCACATCATTTATTTGCCCAAAATCGCTAATTAAAGTTAAGGTGCTCATAATACCCCTCTTTACCCTATACGCCGACAACCTAGCTCCCTATATCTGTACTATATTCTATTCTATTAAACATTATTTCTCAATAGTATATTATTCCAAATAGAGTTGTCCACGAAACGAACTGGACAAGGCAAAAACATTGGATATTGCGTGCTGCCCAACCCAATACCACTCTACCTGTGCACCCCCCACCCGTGTAGCAGCTGCTGGTCGGAAAATCAAGCTGTGCCAAGGTCTTTGTCACACCGCGAGTAATCCCAGCAGACGCGATACATTGTTTCTATGTTGGTGCAATGTTGGGACAACTTCGCAGACGGTGGCCCGACATTGGGCCAACATAGAATCAATGTGTCCGGTTTGCTGAGGTGGGGTAGGGACTGCCCACAGCTAGCCCGGCAAACTCGAGACGTTGACCTAATGTTGTTTTGAGGTTGTGCGAGCGTCTAACAATGTCTACGACGCTGGCCCAACCTTAAAACAATATTGAGTCTCGTGTCTGCTATGTGCTTTCATAATGCCGGTGTTAATTTCGTTACAGCCTGCTATTGTTTGTTCATTCCGCTTTAAAACCGTTACACCAAGCCACCCAGTGACATTCTTACGTAATATTTCGCAACCGATGCATTGATTGAAGCAGAACATCTGCCGGCCGGGCTTATCAACAGAAAGAATTATTCCGGGTGCTTTGTTCGATCTGAAGATAAATCCACACATGGGCAACCTATATCATACGTCTATTCCCATAGTAAATATCGTAAAAAATTAAAATCCTGATTTTTTCCCGGAGTAACTTTTTGATAAATAAAAGAACATGAGCAGAAGGCTGTATTTTGAACCGTTTCATGAAGGGGCGTAACATGCATAGGCTACCAAATAGGCCACACGGGTTTTCGACAGTTTTGTTTGTAATTTTTCCATATTTATAGCCCTAGTCTATCTATATGTCTATTAATAAACATGATAATTAACCGTAATGTAGGCCTACTCCTATTTATGCATACAGATCTAGAACCATATAAATTAGGCATAGGCCTATACCCAAACTGGCCGAATGCTGACACCTGTAGTCCTAGGTCTAACCATAATATATGCATAGGCTTAGTGCATAGCATTTTCAAGTAGGGGAGAGTGGGGCATGTCCGCCCCCTGGGGTATGGCCGCCCCACAATGTTTCTCGCACTGGGGTGCCACCTGGTGAATATTATTTTAGTGAAGATGAGGCATGACACACATCCTGCATGCGTTTCAGTTTTTGCAGAGGTGAATAAAACTTCTTAAGTGCACAATTTGATCTAATATTGTCATTTTACTGATATGCAGTGCAGTTGTATAAATCTTTTAGATAGTGATGAACAGTAATTTGTATCTAAAAAGTTGGTTTGTTGATAAGTTCCTACCATGTTAGGTTTGAAGGTCGGATTACTAGTGTGGCTGATATTAGAGGCACTAAACAACCATAGTAGCTGGGGCATAACCGCCAGTGGCGGACATGCCCCAATGACGATCATGCCCCAATGGCATTACAGTTAGACTATTATACAGCCCCAAAAAATATGGCTTCACTACTGTGTGGTCGTCTATTCGTACTACAACTAGTCATTGTCAATTATATTTTGATGGATTCGTTTTACAGGAGTGTTAATTTTGCGCCCTTACTGAGCAAACACAAAATGCTGGCCCAGTGTCGATTTAATGTTGGGACGATCCGAATCAGCCCAACATTAACCCAATATTGGGCCGATGTTTTGTGTTTGCCGAGTACAGGTGTAACACCCCAGATTATACCCCCCTTGAAACTATACCCAGATAGATTCTGATATCTCCCAAAATCTACCCCGGGGTAGAATCTACCCCGGGGTAGATCCTGGGGGCTCCCAGAATCTACCCCTCCGTCCCAGAATATACCCCCCTTTTCGTGATAAGTGTCTTCAAATCCCAGAATCCACCCTCCCTCCCAGAATATACCCCTCTTTTCAACCAATTTATATGTGCGACCCTCCCAGAATCTACCCTTCCCTCCCAGAATATACTCCCCTTTTCAACCAATTTAGGCCTATATGTGCGACCCTCCCAGAATCTACCCCTCCCTCTCAGAATATACCCCCCCCCTTTTCAACAAATGTATATATGTGTCCCTCCCAGAATCTACCTCTCCTTCCCAGAATATACCCCCCTTTTCACCAACTATATGCGACCCTCTCAGAATCTACCCCTCCCAGAGGGGTACTGGGATGATTGCTAGTAGTAGTACTTTTCGCCCCCATCTGGGGAGGGTCATTAGGGATCTGTTTTGTCTGTTGGATGCTGTTACGGCATTGTACGGAAGCACTAGTCTACAGCAATCATCCAAGGGCAGCTGCAGCCTCCTCGTATCTGGCTATAATCTTCGGGCGGATTGCCAGTGGCGTACCCTGGCTCCTCCGCTCAACAGCGGAGCCAATGCAGCACCCGCATCAGTGCTAGCGCTGATGTAGGCCGTGGTAGCCTTAAATAACCGGCAATAGCGTGTTTGACATTAGGTCTCTCACGTGGGATGAATGGAGCTACCCAGACGGAGTGATCCTTCCTATTGTTACTCTGGGGACTATCCGACCCGAGGATAGCGGAGCTGCGCGAAATGCCACAGAGTTTCATCATTAAATTGAACAGCGAAACTCAAGTCTCCGGCCGTCTGGGCATGTCTGGGGGTATATCCCCTAGACATGCCCAGAACCCCTTATCGGGCGAGCGAAGGAAAACGCTCTCAATAACCCACCATGCCCTATCACCCCCACCCTCACATCATCATCTGTACATCATTCATCAACTGACTACAACGTTTTTATCGTATTATAATGTCACTTAAAAGACCTTTTGTGCCGAAAAGTGACGTAAAGCAATGATTTACTACTACTACTACTACCCCTCCCAGAATATACCCCCCTCTTTAACAAATGTATATGTGCGACCCTCCTAGAATATACCCCTCCCTTTTCAACAACTATAATATTATACGACCCTTCCAGAATCGACCCCTTCCTCCCAGAATATACCCCTCCATTTTCAACAACTATAATATTATGCGAGCCTCCAAGAATCTACCCATCCCCCCCCAGAATATACCCCCCTTTTCAACAAATGTATATATGTGTGACCCTCCCAGAATCTACCCCTCCCTCCCAGAATATACCCCCCTTTTTAACAACTATATGCGACCCTCCCAGAATCTACCCCTCCCTTCCAGAATATACCCTCCTTCTAACAAATGTATATGTGCGACCCTCCAAGTATATACACCCCTTTTCAACAACTATAATGCGACCCTCCAAGAATACCCCCCCCCCCCCCTCACAGAATATACCACCCTTTTCAACAAATGTGAAATACATATGTGCGACCCTCCCAGAATATACCCCCCCCCCTCCATCCCAGAATACACCCCCATTTTCAACAAGTAAATGCGACCTTCCCAGAATATACTCCTCCCTCCAAGAATATACACCCCTTTTCAACAACTATATATGACCCTCCCAGAATCTACCACCCCCTCCCAGAATATACCCCCTCCCCCTTTTCAACAACTATATTATTATGCTACTCTCCCAGAATTTATCCCTCCCTTCATCCCTTCCAGAATATACCCCCCCCCCTTAACAACTATATGCAACACTCTCAGAAATGAGCCCCCCCTCCGAGAATATCCCCCCCTTTTTAGACAACTATATGCCCCCTTCCCTTTCAGAATATATCCCTCCTCACCTTTTTACAACTATATGCGATATTCCAAGAATATACCCACCAGTCACTGAATATGCCCCCTTTTCTAGACGCTTTTGTAATTGTGAAAGAATCTACTACTTGCTCCCAGAACTGAACAATATTCTGGGAGGGTGGGGCAGATTCTGGGAGGGTCGCATAATCTTTGTTGTTGTTGAAAAGGGGGGTATATTCTGGGAGGGAGGGGTATATTCTGGGAGGGTCGCATATAGGCCCTAGTTGTTGAAAAGTGGGGTATATTCTCGGAGGGAGGGGTAGATTCTGGGAGGGTAGCATTATAGTCACATTGAAAGGGGGGGGGGTAGATCCTGGGAGGGAGTGGTAGATTCTGGCAGTCACCGGAATCTACCCCGGGGGTATAGTCTGGGGTCTGTCCCGGGGTAGATTCTGGGGTACCCACAATCTACCTGGGTATTATCTGGGAGGGGGGTATATTTTCAGACTTTACACCGGTAATGGAAAAAAGTGGTGAAAGAGTGGTTGCTGCAAAATTAAGCTGTCACTGCAATAATTGCATGTGCAAAATAATAATTGTCCACCATTCCCCCAAAAAAATTTGGACTGTATCGTAGGAAAACTAAATTTTGACTGTTAAAACATTTTTTTGAAATCTTCGAAGTTCAATTTGGACAAATAGGCCTACTGTTATCCTAAAAAATTGTAAAATGGCTGCCAGGTCAGCAAATTTCACCACAAATTACCCTTAGGCATAATTATAAACATTAGTTAAATTTAAAAACGATCTGCATAGAGCTTAGACTCAAATGGCGAAAACGTGGCAGAGGCATAAATGGCGACACGGACTGCGGCGGCGGCAGACGTCCAATGCAAAAACAGTAAACATCCCCTTTTAGAGGAATGCATATTTATAGACTTCCCCCAGGAATAAAAAAACATTGCCACTGTCGAGTAGTCACGGTCTACCTCCCAATTTAATTTAATCATTATTTAAGAGTTAGGTCATAATTGGTGGCGGTTATGCCCCGTGCATGTGGCGGTTATGCCCCGTGCATCCACATGAGTAAAGTTTTATTTCCCACATCAACTGTTCATAAATTGGCTGGGTGCCATCGAGTCTTGTTTCAACCAGAGTACTGTGGGTGGTTGTCTTAGTAGCCATATTAGTCCAATGTATCTTTACTGCTGTATGTGTTAAAGTAATATATTTCTTAGGGTGGCGGACATGCCCCACTCTCCCCTAGGTGGGTCATCATGATTTGCTGCATGAGTAAACATTTTGGGCGCACAATTCAATGGCACGGCATGGCCAACGTCTACAAGAGTGGGGTCCACCGCAATGTAAGTAGTATCAAGGAGGTTTTAACCTCCTTGATAGTATGGTGCAGTGGAGCATAACGAACCAGCTGCATTAACCCTTTAACCGCCGGTGCCGCATATATTCGGGTTTTCATTTTTTATTAGCACACTATAAAGTACCACATTTTAAATATGTTAAAGATAAACTGTGACATCAACCAGCAAGATTTGAAAAGAGTCGACCTCCATTTTGTCAAATCTGAATAATTTTCACTCACTTGAAGTTGTGGATCGCGTCAGCGAGACACAACTTCAAGTGGGTGAAAATTCAAATTGAATAATTTGGCGGTTAAAGGGTTAACCAACATCATGAATTCCAGAGTTGTCCGGAAACGAACACGAAATCATGTTACAATGATGAGTCGTGACGCCCAGATTAAATATCCCAACAAACACAAAACATTTGTATACCATATATACAATGTTGGGCCACCGTCGAAAAAATTGGGTCGCCGTTGTAGGCCTATTTAAATGTTATACAAATGTTTTGTGTACACTGGGATGCTCATGATAGGCATTTGTCTACAGCATAGGCATAATACTCCATAGCATGGAATATTTATGCTATTCTAAATAGTGGCCCAAATAGTGTCAATACTGGCCTACATTGGCGGTGCGGCATGTAGGCCCCTATTGTATTTATTGTTCAGCACGAGGCAGCACCCAAATATGTACGCAGTGACCCTCCCCGTATTTTATCAATGACGCATCATCTACGTAATAGCTCAGCTGTCAGAATCCACCTAGACCTGGCATGCCCAGTGAAACCAGTAATAGTCCCTCCACCCCTCCCCATTGTGCAATTCACCACCCACCCCCTCTCTACTACCGCTTACTGAAGAACGGAATATATATTCCGCTACGGACAAATATACTATTGAATTTGGGAAACCATGGCAACCAGTGGTAACCTGCATCTGCAAACCACTGACAAAAAAAAGCCGAATATTATAATAGGGCCTATAGATCGCAGAGATGTTTATTCACAATTTATTATTTTATCACAATTTAATTATTCAACAAATGTATACGTATGAAAAATTAATTGTGTGTCCCCACTACCCGGTGCATGCAAAATAAAAGTTAACCTTTCAGAATGAACCCCTGACTAAAAATGGATAGCCTGGCTTATGAGTTATGTTTTACAAATTCCAGGATATATACCCCTTTGAGATGTTGAATACTACCGGTATGCAAAAATGGAGATGTCTCGAATTGAGATACAACATTTATTATTCGCTAAAAAGGTACTCGATACATGCAATGAGCAAACTTCATACGCACATTGACACGTGTATTACAACCAGCTCGGTTAATGTATGTCATCTTTGATGCGCTGAATCAACTTTAAGCCTTAAAATATGTGAATTAAAGAGTGTCATAGATTTTTGGTGCCACTCTGTGACGATGACTCATTAATGGGGTCATCTGGTGAGTGTGTAAGATATGACCGCAATGTACATGTTCCAGGCTCTAGGTATCATTGTTGTATTTAGCTATTCCCAACAAAAAGAGAAGATATTTGCACATTAGGGGCCGTCTCGGTTCTCGCTACCAAACATTTAATTATAGGCTATGGTCTAGACTACATATCTCTAGCTGACTTGAAATTTACCAACAAGAAACAAGGAAAATGCAATATGTCTCAACAGTCACATGTGGTGTACTTAAAAAATTGCAAAACGTCAATGAGAAAGTCAACCACCCATTCACCAATATGGGAGATATGTGAAATATGTGAAATTTTGCAATGGTCTGTTGGTGTATAAATTTGTCATAGTTGGTATCCTTTTCTATTCCATGACGATGTTTCTGGGAGTATGAACTAATTGAGCTATGTTTAAATTGTCCTTGTATTAGAGTCGAATGAGCACTATTGTTGGTTGTCTAAATTATGCCATTATCGCTTATAGCATAGGTGGGATTTGTCAAAACGTTTAAAAGTGACACTTTGTCACACACCACTCTGTGGCAAATTACCACCATACCGCTTTCATTTGTTTCTCATACTCTGATTGCAGACTTGACTGACATATGATTGACGTTTTATACTTTTTGGAAATTGCTATCATGATTTATATTGAAAGTATATTGTGCAATCGCATTTTGTCCAAATGTATTAAAATGCCACTCTGTGACAGAGTGACAAATTACTATATCTAGCTACACACCATCTTAGTTTTTCCCATACACTAAATTTATACTAGACAGGTGAACATGGTTTACCCTTAATGTTTTTTTGCCATATGCTATGCTAATTCAGATAGAGAGTATAGTCTCAACATAGAAGTATGTAAAAAATATTGCCACTCTGTCACAAAAAAATTGGCTTAGTACATAGCAACCCATCACATATTAATATTTTTTTACATTAAAGTGATTATTGATCAATCAAACATTGAACTTGTGCAAAACAATATACCAAGAAACAATTCTGGGTATAAAACTTACAGAGTAGAATCGTGGCTCAAGCTACGCTGTTTTAAATGTATTTGTTTTAAGCTAAAACAGTTCAATTAGGCTTGATGTTCATGCATTTATTTTAGGTACTTTATAGGTTGTCGCCATTACGGGTACCACCTAACTGAAAAATTGCTTATAATAATCTGTCTGTAGTTTAATGGGAAAAAAAAGTTTTTAATCTGTGTTAAATATGTAAACTCTTATTGTCTATGAACATTTTGAAAAAAATGATGAATGGAATGATGTAATGATGTGAGAACTAGGAGATATATTCAATATATTAGGGAGCTTTCGTGAGCAAGAAGTAGCGGGCTCGAGACCGCCAGGGCTCGATATCCTGTACCTTTCCAGATTTTAACAACGTTCTGTGGGGGAACTTTATAAAAGGTTTTTGCAAAATCATAATCTATATTGTCTATAGCCGTATGCATCTATGATTTAATATCACTCGTCCATTACTTCTAGTAGCTACTTTAAGCCTATCTGTTTAATACAAGCGTATGTTGCTCATGTTTTGTGTATGGCAATTACAGCGTATTTCCAATGAACAAATAGGTGTTCGCTTAAAGGCTCAAATCTTATTTGTTGAATGGCTGACCTGTTGTGCTTTCTCATACCACACTTGCATGAACACTATTTACATTTTACATTATGTGGGAAATCTTTACTGGGAGATCTCATGTAAAGATTGGGACATAAGAAAACAAATTATAATTCACATTTCAGAAATTAGTCCTACGAAGTCGAATAAGTATCATCAACTCAGGTAGCACCTAATATAATGATGGAGATTTACATGTAATACAAAATAAGATCAATTTAAAAGATTATGTGAATGTAGGTCTGTAGCTGTAATCTTTTCAGTGTAGGCCTAAGATACACTTTAAGCGAATACGAGCTGCTTCTTCACAAGACACAACAAAACGTTATTAGAGCTCGTGATCAAAGAGTTTAACTGGACTTCAGACCCAAATTCATCCTTTGTAGCCTGCTTAATTTTTTTTTGCTTAATGTATTTGTTAATTTATCTTCACCATGACTGTTAACATAATCACAGTCCTGAAAATATAGCACTACATACTGAATGGTTTACAAGTACTGGACTAAGTAGTATTATGAGTTTTGGACCATTGCGTGAAGCAGAAGTGGATGATTCTGATCTGGTGTCATGCTTATACCTCAACCTTGGCAAATACGTTTGTTGCAAAGCCAATGACATTTAGCTAACATGGTTTACCAGGTCTACAGGCCTTGCTTAAACGTGGCTAACTGCTTATTTTAGGTATTTTTATATATATTTATTTTGCCATTTTTTATGTGATCGCACTAATTATCCTAAAATATGTGATACTGTAATGAAATTATTATTTGTCTCTGTTTGTTAGTTCTTTTTTACATTATTTTAAAATTAGAAGAATAGCTTTTTGAACGACACTTTTACCATCCCTTCTGGGAGGCCACATCATGAGAATTCAAGCAATTATTAAGAAAAATACTGCTGCCTCTTTCCTTTTTTATCATATTTGCATGTAAAAATCCAAGTAAAGTTCTCGGGCCCATCATTAAGGCTATTTGATATAATGAGTGAAATCTCGAAGAACTAAGATATCACATGTAGACATGTAGACCAACATTACTAGCCTAGGGTAAACCTAAAGCATTTATTTGACGCCTTGATGCAGGCATATTTGAAAACTAATCCTGCCATCGGGAGATCGTGGAACAAAAAGGAACACAATTATTTAATCGGATTTGTTTAATTATTTAATGAAATATTTGTTAATGTCAAATATTCGCATAATAAGCATATGCCTAATGCAGATTAAGCAGGGTAATTTACGAAACCCTTATTGTACAGGGTACAGATAATTCACAAAAAATATTTCCTATGGAATACATAATTACCGGTATTAATAATAAAATAAAAAGAAATGTATTTCAATTTAGAAGAACATAATAAAAATCAAACACAAAGTTATAAACATGTAAACATTTTCCTCGTCACCCTTTGACCACCGAAAAAAAACCTAAATGCTTTTTCACAAAAAATATTTAATTTTAAAAACAATTTCCGTATTATCTATGATTTTTTTGTGATTGACAATCGACACAAGATCCGATCTTGAGGTGCCACTATGAGTCTTGAAATAGACGCTGTACATAGGATTTGATACACATACAGTGGCAGATCCAGGAATTCAAAAGAGGGGGTTCGAAATTTGAATATATAACGATCATCGCTCAGTGATAAATTTGCATGCAAATGCATCCCCCCTCTTATAATTAATAAAAAAAAAAATTCGCCAGCAATCTAAGGCAATATATTACTGTTACTTTATGAACTCATGAAGCTGCATATTTTATAAAAATAATTCCATTACAAACAGGTCTGACGAGTGATATTTTATATGAAATTGAAAATAATTCCATTACAAACAGGTCTGACGAGTGAAAAAATGCATGCAATGATGTTATTGGACTGAAAATAACACACAAACAACCAGAAAGAAATGTAGCACATTTCATATATAAATATACTTTTCACCTACACGACAATTGTGCCACACAGATTCTGCCAAAAGATTCTGATGGTGGCCATCTTTAAAATAGGCTAAATTGAACCTCAGATGACCCTCAAGTGGCCCATTTAATCATAATAGTCTTCATTGTTAGGATATGGTACATTTAACTGAGGGGTGTACAATAAATGCATTAAATCATGATTACCTTTGATGTATCAATGTGTTCACGACGTGACTTTGACTTTGACATTATACTCCAGCAGCACCTCCTATGTGGAGTATCAGGCTGGAGGGGGGAAAGGGCTGGTAGACTTAGTCAACCAGCTGACTCTTGAACGCTGCCACAGTTTTTGATTCTATGGCAGCTGCCGGAAGAGAATTCCAATCAGGGATAGTTCGATGCCAAAAAGAATTTTGTCCCAGTGTGGTGTTAGCTCTAAGATGTTTATAGGCCTGATTGTGCCCACCACGTGTTCTTCTGTCCGCTGGGATTAAACGGTCATTGATAGGAATTTCGACTAGCTCATTTAAAATTTTGAACATGCTTACAAGTCTAGAATTTTTACGTCTTGTTTTCAAGTCAGTCCAGCCCAGGTTCTGAAGGAGAGATGTCACACTGGCTGTTTGTCTATAATTTTGGGTGACAAATCTTGCTGCTGATCTTTGAATTTTTTCCAATTTATCAATATCTTTTTGTCTAAAGGGGTCCCAAACTGCTGAAGAGTATTCTAAGGATGATCTGACCAGGGAGAAATAGGCAGTCTCCCTTAGTTTAGGGGGACATGCCTTCAGGTTCCTCCGAAGGAAGCCCAGAGTGGAATTTGCTTTACTTGTTATTCTGTTAATGTGGGCCTCCCATTCCAGGGTCTCGCTAAGGCAAACACCAAGATATGGTGTTGATGAAACGTTCATTAGTGTTTCGCCTTTAAGGGTGTACTCAAATTCCAGGTTTTTTTTATTTTGGCCTGGACACCCTCAGGACCGAGCATTTCGAGGGGTTGAAACACATCCCCCATCGATCTGCCCAGTCCTGTAACGCAGATAGGTCTCTCTGCAGCTGCTCCTGATCTGCTCGACATTTTATCGGGCGATACAGGAGGCAGTCATCTGCTAAGAGGCGAACCTGCGAGGAGACCGTGGAAGGGAGGTCATTAATATAGGTCAAAAAGAGTAGGGGCACACCAGACCTCACGCGAGCTGATTCTGAAGAGCTGCCATCAACTACTACTTTCTGGGTTCTATTGGTCAAAAAATTGTGAATCCAATTAAGAGTTGTTCCCCGAATTCCATAGTGGTCAAGTTTGTGCAAGAGGCGTTGGTGGGGGACAACATCAAAGGCCTTACTAAAATCCATGTCATAATGTTTTCTGACAGCAATAAAGACTCCTCCTCCTCGGGCTTTCGAATTTCGATCTTTACGCAAAACTTGGTATTCAGGAGGGAAAATTTCACTGGTAGTGGTATCCTTGTCAAGCCAAGATTCAGTGCCGAGGATGCAATCAGGTTGGTAGTAATTTAAAGATGCTAAAAAAATTGCTACTTTCCCCTTTAGGCTTCTGCAATTTATCAATAAAGTACGCCAGTTTCTTTGACGGTTTTTAGGCCTAAAGGGGGGAATTGGACTACTGTGCTGTGTGGGAGCGAAATCTTAATTCGGTGAATTGACGTTCTCAGAGCCACTAAAATTTAGATTGTCAAAATTATTAGTGGTTTCAATTTCAAACGAATGGAATAAATTTCGATCAAAATTTGGATGATTGCATCGACAGCATATCCACGAAACGTTTGTTGTGGAATATGCCAGGAAGGTGAAAGATCCCATGTTGACGCAATCTTTGTGAAACCACACATCACAACTATCACAGCAAATTCCACGCTGCTCCCATGTGACCGGGTCTTCGCAATAGCCACATGGGAAGATCGATGACAAATTTAGGCTTCCGGACATGGGTGGACCTGGATTAACTTCAACCTGGCCAGAAAGTAAAATTAAAAATAAGGCTGAACCAAAATCTAATTTAGGTGGACTGGGCTGACTTGATCCAAGACTAGGACATAGCCTGAAAATAGGTTTCACCCCACGAAAAATGCGAGAACTGAGAAAAACATGAACATGTATTGCCGGGGGGCCGAAATCAAGTACCGGTGATGTAAAAAGAATATCATGTTTCCTGTACAAAGTGTAATCATGGAGAAAGGGGATTTCGTGAGGGTAATTTACACCTCTAATGTCCTCTGACTCAATTCGAGTGAGGACTAAACTGGCTGCAAACACAACCAGAAAATGTTTCATGACGGCGGTGATGTTTACATATTGAGCCGCCATTTTGTTTTTGGGTGTCATATGATCACACAGTGCACAGTTCGAAATGAGCCAGCGAAAATCGTATCAATAAAAGACCAGAAATTTACAGCTTTAGGATCGAAAAATAATCTAATTTGTTAATTTATAGCTTCTACGCAGGTTTAATAATTTAGATTAAACAAGGGAGCAACGGTCAAGTGGTTCTAAATAGTGAAAAAAAAAGATAAATTTGATGAGTCAACCGGGAGATGTCTGATCTTATCGAGCCTCGTTTCCTTGTATGAACTATCATGCATACCCTTGAAGTGACCTGGAAGAAAATCAAAATGATTTTTTTGGCATAACATCCGCTCCAAAGTCATAAAAAATGGACTCATTGGTTATCGATTCATGACAGTTATGCCACGAATATTTTAATCATCTACGAGGCAAATGATTCAAAAAGATTAGACCTATCTAATTTGACTTCAATTTCAATAATTTAGTCATAATCTACATAATAAATATTTTATATTTCAACATAAGGCCTGATTGGTGATATTCTCAAATCCAATAATTCCAATACATTACATATATATAAGAGCCTATATAAAAATATAACTGTTAAATAGGCAGTCGGGTAATAAGCCCCTATAGGGAGCGTTGAGTATCATATGCCTGGGTGTGTATTACCCCAGCCCTGGGAATACGACCCCTTTTTGGATTTAAAAAAAATCAATTTTATTCTCGAGTAGGCATAATTAAGTTAAAAGCCTATTTGTGACAATTATTAACTATGATTATCCAACATATAAAAAATACGTTGCTAGGTAATTAACACCATCAAATGTTTGTCAAATAGGAAGAAAAGTATTGCCCCACTCCACCCTAAGTCTACCAATGTTCCGTGATTTGACTCCGATGTCGTAGAAACATAATACGATGACATCACTTCCGTGATTAATAATTTATTACTGCAGTGTATGCTGGGATTTTTCGCAATTTCCCATCAGTGATTATTCTGAGAAGACGTTGTGTCTAGATGTTTTACTCTAATTTAAGACCACACAGACGCCTATTCTGAAGTGAGTATATTTCAATTTGTTAACGTATCGTTTTCAGCAACACAATGGGTAATCTTTGGTAGGCATATTTTTACGTAGATGGATTTCTATATGATTAAAATGAGGCTTAGCATTTGTGTCCTCTCCATTCTTTGTCTCCCGGATTCAGAATTGAGGAATGCGTCACAATCATCATGATCGTGACAATGTCTGGGAAATCTTCGTATTACGAAGAATTATCGACAATAAATAGGTTGGGAATTTGTTCTAAATTATCTAACAAACCCAGGCATACCAAATTTTAAACTTGAAATATTGATTTTGCGCATAGTTTAAAGGGACCCCTTGGGATGGGACATTTTCAATGTTATCAATTTTGAAAATTTCACTTATATGAAGCTATACAGCCTACTAATCGTAACTGAAAATACGAAAAAGTCAAAAAACAATTTTAAAGCACCGAAAAAGAGTGAAATAGTTATATTTCCAGGTCGTATATTGCCATGTAAACAAAACAAGTCAGCAATATACAGCACTTCACACCACATATTCCCACGTCTTGGACGGGGAGATCAAAGGTTTCGCCCCTAATTGGTGTCTGATTGGTGTCTTATAGCCAGGACATGAGGTGATACACCTGCAACACTGATTGTCTGCCCAACGCTGGGCCGACGGCATCACCATGTGGCCCAATGCCGTAGGAACATTTAACCGTCCTTTAGCAAGTGTTTAGGTGTACAAAAAGTTTGTTTGGGTTTGAAGCGGTTTCATAGAAAT
The DNA here is from genome assembly GCA_964017125.1 of Flabesymbios commensalis. Classification (NCBI taxonomy): domain Eukaryota; kingdom Metazoa; phylum Annelida; class Polychaeta; order Terebellida; family Flabelligeridae; genus Flabesymbios; species Flabesymbios commensalis. Next base: position 38,325,646 of record OZ024914.1, on the reverse strand, counting down.
TATGCTAAAAAATATTTTTCAAAATCTAAAAATCCTGAAAAAAATAAAATCATGATCTTGGGGATACACTACTTCATTACAAAACTAAAACGAAAATTGATTTCATCCCAAGGGGCTGCTTTAATGTCTGAATGACTGCAGTCCAACTTACAGTTCCAGTGAAGTGATTTGAGTGAAACTGAAAATACGAGAGAAACTTCCCAGAAAGCGCTGATTTTCTCTGAAATTGTCCACTCTCACTCAGACCAGTCTTATGGCTCCCACTGTCTGATTGACTCTCAGTCTCACTCTGTCTCCCGGACAAACTCACTCAGGCTTCAGGGACCGGGGGCAGGGGACGGCCTTACAAGTTACATCGCGTGTGGCCTCACTCAGCCAAAGCCTAACCAGCTAACCGTTAGTTAGAACGATCTCGCCCTCCACTAAGTTCCGGGTTAGAACGCAGCATTAAGAACGTAAGATACTCACATCATCGCAAATGGTTAAAATGGCCGAAATATTTTTCGGGAGGTGTTTTGAAAATGCTCTCAATTGATCAATAACTGATGGAATGTTTCAAAATCAGCTGAGTGGATGCATAAAAGGTCACTAAGTTAGGTCAACCCAATTAAAATGTATTCGAGGGCGTTAATAGGGGTAAATCGATCACGTGTCGCCGGCGACACGCTATCTTACGGTTCAGATATGGAATGCTTGCTAACCCGTAACACGTTGTGGAGGGTGGCGTTTGCTAACTACCAAAGCCAAGCCCAAAGCCAAACGGGCCAGAATTTTACTTTGAATATCTAATGGCAGTGAGGGAGTGTGTGTAACTTAGTTACACTCACTCACTCAATTTCTAAATCTCATTTGAAATGTTCATGTTGTCAGGGCTTAGTTTGGCCTAATCAATTCAATGGATCTTCATCGTCAATTGAGTTGGATCTAGTCTGAACATCAATTTATATTAATAACAGGGCAAGCGAGTCCCTGCCCAGCTGTCTCGGTCACCCTAAATAGTGGAATGCACCTACAAGAAATACACCAGATATACACTCGTTTACTGGGCATTTGACATTTATAGGGATATGGGCGTTTATTAGAATATATATATAATGATATATATTTTTTTATGTATTTAATGTTATATTATTATATACTAAAGTGGAGATAGGCAAAGCCTCAAGTCTCCGCTATTTTTTGTTTATAATTCAGTCTAAATATTTATGTATAAATTAAAGGGATGAAAATGAACCAGGGGGACAGGTAGCCGCTTCGTCGCATTGCTATGGCGGATCACATATGTGATACTGGATCGTGTAATGATGGAAGTGATGAAAGAAGATCAACAAACGCCATATCTCTATTATTCAGGATTTTTATTTTTTCAAGCCATGACTTTCATCACTTTCATATACATGTATAAATTATAAATTATAAATATAGTAAATTGTCTAGTCAGGAAAAATGTGGTTGTCTGGACTGACATGTAATGTGAATCCATACATGTATATTTATAGCTTTCAAATTTGAAATGCCCTGATATTGTTTAGGGGCTTGGGAAGTTAATTTCATTCATTTGCTTACAACATTTCATAGCTTTTCCAGATGACTCAATAAATTTATTCATTAAGGAATGAAAATAAATAAATTTACAGTGCTAGATACTAAGCGATCAGACCCATCTTGCCTGAAGTGCAAATTTTTTTTAGGGTAATTGCCTCTAAATTTTATGACTTGCCACTGACATGCATTGTCTGTTGTGGTAGTCATTGAAATTTAAAATGCTGCGAATTAAACCTATTGCCCATGTGGTCACTGTCTGTATTTTTTTACTTGCCCCCACCTAAAACCGTTAGTGTTGAGCTGTGATTTATTTGCTTTGGCGGGAAGATTTATATTTTTATCCAGTATATAGTGAAAGTTAACTATATTTAAAAAAATGATATTATAGCTATATTATACTACGGCCTAATTATGGCTGGAATCAGGACATATGCATTGCACAATACAGTTGAGAGTTTTGCTGTAAATCTTGTCTAATAAGCACTGCTTTTTTTCAGGTTCGTTGGGGAATACCCCTTTATTCTTTATTTTTTACTAGTCATATCTTTTGTGGCGGTAAAATAAAAACAGCGACCATAATTCTGGACGGAAAAGGAGCCCAGGGTGGTGCTTCTCGACAGACGGGAGGAAGGTGAGAATTACCGTATTTGTTTTTAGATACATTACTACTGATTAGAATAATAGAAATGCGTCTGCAACATACTCTGCTTTAAAAAGATGTGGGCCTAACTGATTAAAGTTATGTCTAATTTCACAGTGTGTAGGCCTCAGAATGTCGGCCACAGCAGACCGTCCCCGGCCTTATGACGTCATCTACTATTGCCGACCTTAGCCTGCCATTTATCAAATGGTGGTGTATCATCTCTGCAGGGACATCATGTATACAGTAACATGTGCGCTATAACATTGGTTCAAAGCAGCAGCAGCATTAATGAGCCAATGCCATGCCAATGCCATGGTTGGATCGTCCGTATCAAGTCCTGTGTCTCGGCGCTACTATAGTAGAACAAAATCCATACCTCATATATTTGGATGACCAGTGGACGCCAACTGCTCACGGCCAAAACATAACGTAGCACGCTAAACAGGGGTAGACGTTTTTCGTGTCATTAGAGGCTTCAAATCTTACTTAGCATTAAGGCCCTATACATTGGCGTCGCAATAAAACGCCGGGAATTTTGGGCGCTTGTAAATCTGTCTGACTCAATGATCGCTGAGCTAGTGCAATGGACAGTTATTACTTTTGTTGTAAGCAAAACTGACACGCTGTCATTATTCTGACACAACTCACGACAGGTGTTATTCAATGCTGGTCCACCTGTACGACATTGGCCCAGTGTTAAAACAACATGTACAACCAGGCTACATGTAACAGTAGCATACCGCGTTTACACCCACGCTCACAACACGCTGACCATGGCTCAACCATGTTGACATGGCTACACGAAGAAGGCTGGTGTCTGGTAGATTTTTTTAAGCCAGCTGACTTGATATACAGGGTACATGAAAAGTGGGGGGCGCGTTTATTAGGGGTGATGCGTTTAATAATACGATATGTTCAAGTGCTGCGATAATATATTTCAGATAATTATATTTCATAATGTAGTTATGTTTACCATCCAGCCTAGCGCATGACTATACGACTCTGCCCATTTGCTGATCACATTTGTAATTAATCACTGGTAGCAAACATTTTTACATAAAACATACCAGTATTGATAAGGATGTGATTCGAGCCAAAGCTCAGAAAAATACTTTAGTTAATCTATAATTGTCAAATAAAATGTTGTGGGTTCATGTCTGCCGCCACCTAATTTATGGGCACATCCCTGTACATAACACTTCCCAGTCAGCACAATACACTGACCCAATGCTGGCTCAATGCTGAGACACTGGCCCAGCATTAACCCTTTGAAAATAAAAATAATTATTGATTTTTTTAAAGTTTTTTTTTTGTGTTGTCATTCTCTTCGCGTTTCAAAGATGGCTAACTGACTGATTTTGTAATTTATTGGCTTTTAGTATCAGTTGTTCATCAAAATTTTTTGGAAGAGAAAACATGCCAGATATTACTTAGTGGGCAACCACACATGCTGAGAATTGTATGCAGCAGTGTAAAGGTTAATTCATTATTTGGTCAGTGTATCGTGGCTGCTGGGTTATAATTAGAAAAAAAGGTTCAGTATCGCCTTGCTCAAAGCTATGCTATTGTTCCCTAGGCTTTTGCTAAGCAAAGATGAAATCGATTGGCAAAATATTTACACAATTGTAATAACCAAAGCTTGAAGGGAAAATAGAACATGTATTTGTGATGTACATATGCAGATACTGGTATGTATATATATCATAGAATTCAATTGTGATTGTGTTTTATTTTGCAGGGACGAGAGACCACCCCAAAGCTCATCCCCTGCTACTGCTTTTGCAGCGGCACCAACAAAAAGATGGATTCCTCCAAGCAACAGCAAACGTGCTGCAAAGATCGTTCAAGTTGTTAACATCCCCCCTGATAGGAATGACCTTATATTCCGTAAAGTTCGGGGGTAAGTATCATTATTATCATAATGTATATTTTTGAGGGTAAAATTATCAGTATATAATTTTTAGCAATCAATAGATTGATATTTCCAGTCAATAATTATAATTGGTGTAGGCCCACCAAAAGACAATCGATTATTGGTCACATTACTACTTAAACGGAGAATACCTGCCATTTCAATAGTTCGAAATGACCAATAAACAGTTACCTAATTTAGATATGAATTTATATTCATATCTAGTATAAATTTATATTATTATTTAGTTGGAAGTATTTTTCCATTTGTGACAGGGCAACACCTTCAAAATTATTTTGTCAACCTTCATTTCTAAAGGCTCCTCCCTAATGCAATGAGGGCAATTTACTGTGTGTCAACTTTTCAAGCCTTTATCCCACCACCTGGAAAGAATCACTCGGTGTGGACTTGTCTTGTAAAATAGTGTGATGCTAGAAATACCTAGGAAGCTTAGGCCAGCCCTAAAAAATATGTTGCCCCGTCAGCTAAAAAAAATTTTGCGGGAGGGAGGTAATTATTTTCCACCTGCCAGGCCTTGAAAAAAGTTTGTATCTGATTTCGCAGTGGTTAATAACGTCATCAGGGAGGGAGGTTGATTTTTTTATCACTTGCCAGACCAAAAAAGTAACCCAACAACAATATATAACACTGCATGTTAACGACAGACAAGTATTTTCAATAAAATAAGTCCCCAAAATTTAGTTAATTTAAATTTTCAACCACTTGAGGTTGTGTCTCGCTACTGCGATCCACAACCTCAATTGGCTGAAAATTAGTCATATTTCTTTAATTTGCAATCCATTCTTGCAAATCTTGATGTTTGAACACACATTTTGCTCCGAATATCAGTAATTGGATTACAAATAAAACTGCAATAGTCATGATTAGCAGGATAAGAGTACCAGCTTTCATCACTTTTCTGCATCCCTCTTTGTTCACCTCACCTAACAAAAATATTATTTTTTGTCTCAACTCTTCGACTGCTGACAATAGCCGTTTTCTTTGCCAATTAAATCACTGTTATTGGGAATGAAATCATGACTGTCTAGAAATCGACATTGATTTGTAAATGTTTCGTTTCAAATTATTGGAATTGAACATAATCAGATTAATTTGAATGAAGCAGGATAATTGTTAATGTACTGTACTGTATACATTTTGTAATAGTAGATTACAAGATTAATCATAGTGCTATGTAATAACACTTTATCTGAATGAAATCATGACTGTCTAGAAATCAACATTTGTAAATGTTTCGTTTTAAATTATTGGAATTGAACATATAGAGTAATTTGAATAAAGCTGGATAATTGTACTATATACATTTTGTAATAGTAGATTACAATATTATTCAGAGTGTTATGTAATAACACTTATCTGATAGAGACTTGCATAAATGCACAGTAATTTATCTTACTTAAATCACCTAATTTTATCAGCCATGATGCATGAATGCTACATTATTTGTTGCGGGACTTCGATAATAAGGATATTTTTTTCTTTAGGATTCTCAACAAACTTACTCCTGAGAAGTTTGATAAGCTGAGTCTAGAACTTCTTAATGTAGGGATCGGATCACAAGTGATCCTCAAGGGGATAATCCTTTTAGTGAGTACTGGATCTACTTGTTTTTAATATTCTTTTACTTTTGATTTTTATAGAAAAAATTGTGTGCTCTGTGCTTGTAAATGTTTTGAAAAATTGCTCAAATTGGATTTTGCTAAATGTAGGTTCATATAAATATTATTCATTACATGCCATACCATATTTGATTTTTATACAGATTTTTGAAAAGGCCTTAGACGAACCCAAATATAGTTCTCTGTATGCAACACTGTGTCATAGACTATGTGAGGACGCGCCTAACTTTGAGCCCCCAGATAGTAAAATTTCTGTGAGTATTGTTACGTGATCTATCAGCATGGCAGTTAAAATTATTTATTTTCTCTCAGCATTGCTGAATTTGAGTTTATATTTGCACTTTGTTTTTTCCAGACCTTCAGGCGCTTGTTACTCACCAAGTGTCAGGATGAATTTGAGAATAGATCAAAAGCGGGGGATGTTCTTGACAAAAAGGTTGACCCACTCACAAAAGAAGAGGAAGAGCAATATGGCATTATCAAAAGAAAAATGCTTGGAAACATCAAATTCATTGGTGGGTAATTTCTTCACAACAAAGGCCTAACTAACTTGAAAAAAAAAAATTATTCTGCTTTTGTCTGCCAGAGTTTAAAATTGTGACATGCTATCTTGGAATCTTGGGTCTCCCACCATCATGCATGTCTGATAAATAAATGTTGTCCTGACAATATGGACACAGGGTTTCCGCAAGGAATGTTTGAGAGGGGGGTCCAAAGTGGGTGGGTGGTCTGGTGGTTCTCCCCCAGGAGAAAAAAAATCAGATTTTTTAATTTTAAGTGCCCAAATGCCTATTCCAACTGAAATGACAGCAAAATATGGAATATATTTTTATTTTCTTTGCTAACAAGGGGGGAGGGGAATATCCCCCCTTTTGTGCTGTGTGGGGGGGACATAACTTGCAACTTAGAAAAAGCAGATTAAAGTGCAGAATGTCATTCTGATCAGATACCAATCCACCTACTCATCATCAGATTTAGCTTTTTATTCCGCTCGCTTTTAATCATATATATTTTTATTTTAAATTTCCATTTGGTTGAAGTCGTATAGCTGACACGGTCCATGGTTTGAAGTAAATGAAAGTTATTCATATTTGACAAATTTTAGGCGAAGTATTTTTAAATTTTACTTTTATGAGATACATTCACTTTAAAAAAAAAATGAAGTCAATGTAAAACAATAGTGTATCCTGAAAACTTAATTGGATGATTATTTTCTGATTGTAGTTGTCGTAAATATCCAGTTTTTTTAGTCAGCCCATGATTAGGTAAATGGCCTTCTAAAATTTGGTGTGAATGACCAAAATTATCACAAGTGATACTCTCCTTAAATATTATAAAAAATATCAATAAAATTACCCATGTATCTATGACATTTGTTATCTTTGCAGCTGAACTGTGTAAGATGGAAATGCTTCACGAAGGCATCCTGCATCTCTGTATCAAGCAGCTGTTGGAGAAGAAAAAGAAGGTGGCCGTCCGCGACATGGCCGAGGACATGGAGTGCCTGTGCCAGATAATGAGAACCATCGGCAGGCGCCTTGATGTCGGCAAGGCTAAGGTAAATGACATGGCTAGTGAACATTTCTGCAATATCATCTTGTGATTTGAGGGTGTTATTAACACATCAATCCAACATTTTGATTTTTGGTTGCTAATTATCATGGTAGATACAGTCATACAGTTTGTACTGCATATAGACCCAAGAGTGGGAGTAACAAATATATCGTCGCCTCGGAGCTAAAGGATCCTATCTGCCACTCTAACGAGTGTCAGATAGGATCCTTTAGCTCCGAGTGTCAGATTGGATCCTTTAGCTCCGAGGCGACGATATGTCTAATATAATAATTCTAATTTACCCCTTTTAGTGAAGGGATCGTATGTATACGTCAGAATCTAACATCTACCTGTAGTCTGTCCATGTCCGATTTTGACGTATAAAGATGATCCTCGCACTTGAAAATTAATATTGAGCTTAGGTATACAAATGATGAGCAAATAGCTAGCTAGGCCATTTGTGATTATTTCAAATTAAAAAAACCCTTTTGTTTCCATGGTTTATACAAACATATATTTCAGCATTGTAAGGGTTAATAAATCATAGGAAAGATGTATAATGTTACTGTTTTCTGATTGCAGTTGTGGATGGATCAATACTTCACTCGTATGATGGTATTGAGTACCCATCCGGATCTTTCATCGCGAATTTGCTTCATGCTGCAGGATAACATTGAACTCAGGAGGAACAATGTAAGATTCTGTCGTTGCTCATTCATTCTCGATAAATAATTTTTTTTGCCATGAATATACAATGGTTTAGAACTTTGAATCCTAATTGCCAGTGATTGAGCCATATGAATACAAAATATTTTTTTCACTTGTTATACAAACATTGTTTTGTCAGTCAGACAAACCATTGATCAATGAAATTATGTTTTTTGATCACTATTATTTCTTTTGTAAAGTGGTTAAAAACTACTCCATTTAAGATTAGTGTTGATGTTATCATGCAAGTAAAAAATATTTCACAATCTGCATTCAATGAGTAATATATAGTTGAGGGAGTCCTGTCGCTGAGCCTACAAATGTCTATTTTTATTTCAGTGGAAACCACGACGTGTGGGTGCTGAAATTGACCCAAAAACAATTCAGGAAGTGAGACAAGATGCTGCTAGAGTGAGTCTTTTTTCGAATTAGCATTTTGATACCTCTCTAGCTATGCTGCCATTATGAGCTGTGCTATTTTGTTACTGGTAGTTTATGCTATACTGCTCTGCAAAGCCTAAAGGCGGTAAAGCAGATACACGTACTGCCTTTTGGCTTTGCAGGACAGTATACATATTAATTTTGTATGTGTAAGTTGTTTTGTTTATATATATATTACAATCGTGGATTTCGGCAACCTTTGTGAAATTTTTTTTGGTAAATTTGAGTGACGTTTGTTTAGAAATAATATATATATTTTAACCTAGTTTAAATTTTCTAATGGGAAATTGTACTTTTGATCTAAGAAAAGGGGAACAATAAAAAGTCTGTGTCCATGAAATTTGTATGTGCAAGAATGTTATCCAATATTACAAGTAATTGTAAAGTCTAACATTTTGGAACCCAAAACTGTCACTGAAACTTTAAAATGAAGCCTGAAATATAATAATTGTGAACAGCATGCAGTAAACATGTTTTTTACAGACTGATAAATGTACATGTACAGTACATCTTTAAAAAAAAACTAAATTGATAACCATAAATAGTTGATCTCCTCTTTGAAAATTTATAGCACAGCCTCATTGCGCACACATACAGTTTAACTAACAGTAACTTTAAAAAGCACGTCGAATGTTTTTCCTCATTGATACATATACCCCATTTTCTCTTTAAATAGTTTCAATAGTTTAGGAATAATGTAGCAATATTTAGCTTGTGAAATTATTACTTGGTTTATGGCGATGGGTGCTCGTGTGTACAAAACAACCAGATACCATCACAGAATTACAATTTAGGGGGTTTTTTTAGTATGGATATCAGTCTTATACTAAAACATACTTCCTGTATGACGATATACTTAAGATTATATATGTGTGCAATTATTGTTTTCCAGCTGACAACCTCATTCATCACAATTTTATGACAAACCCTTTTATCTATGTTTCATGGTTATTTGATGTTTCAGGACTTGGGCATTTACATGCCTTCTGATCGAATGATTGGTCGTCATTCTGGGGGAATGAGTAACGGCAACAGTGTAGACTTATTTGGCAGACCAATGAATGGCAGTGGTCCTTCTTCAACTGGAAACGGCTCCATGGGGGATATGTTTGGTCCATTACCCTCCCCACCTTATATGGGTATGTATATATTGTTTCGCATATATTGATTCACATTAGCCTTTTTGTACCAAACTACTCAGTAAACACAAAACATTTGTATAACAAAAACATTCAGGGTTCCCCACAGAAAAAACAATCATCTGGTTGTTCTCTCAAAAATATTAATTTAGCGCGCGCGAGCAGCCTAACCCTTACACTGCACTGCATATTTTATGCAGCATGTGTGGTTAGCCATATGATGAACATTTGATCCCAAAAGCCAATAAAATACAAAATCTTTAAAATGCAAATGGAAGGACACCACAAAAAAAAGTTGGAAAAAAAAAATATTTAGAATTCATCACTGTGGTGAACCCTGATATTTATACAAATGTTTTGTGTTTTACTGGGTATATTCCTTCTCGCTAGCTCCTGCCGTCACGGAAATGTGCTACGCAGAGAGTGGGCAGAGAGTGTGCTTCGTCTGTCCTGTTTTTGGTCTAATAGACAGTTTGACATGCTTTGTTTGGAGTAGATCTTTTAAAATTATGGGTAGTTTACAGCCATATTGCACATGGTGATCTCAAAGCTCCCTAGATGGTCTTCTCATGTAAATGTGGTCTTGTTTCTCAAGTTGAATGGGATGATCATTGATGTGATTTGATAAAAATCGCATGCAAGTGTAATATCTTTATTATGTTGGAATGTACCATTTTTATCTAAAAGATACTACATGGTGCACAAATTCATCAATGTAGATTGATAGATAAAACTAGATAAATACGTGCGATACTGAACTATTTTCTTATTCATGTATTTTTGCTGGAGCATGTACAACCTCTTGAACACAATTTTTCTGCCTTTGTCACAGGAGGTAGTAGTAATAACATAGGAACTGGTCCTGGCGTTATTCCTATGGATTTCAGTCCAGGGTATTCAACCAACATGGGACGTAACCAGCGCAGCAATCAAGGTAAAAAGCTTCGGTGACCTGTAGTATTTGAGCGATAGCTATTTATTCAATATGTCGTGCTCTTCATTAGAAATATTTTTTTTAACCCTTTAAGTGTGAAATTATAGATTAAATTATAGATTAAATATTCACCCACTTGAAGTTGTCTTGTATTGTGTTCCACAACTTCCATGTGGGTAAAAAGTACTTGAATGTATAATTTGAAGTTAAGCATGTGCTTTTTAAAAATAAACTACTAAAGATGGCTAGATATGATTAGTAATTAAAATGATTTATACCTTTTTACTCGTATTCGTTTAATTTGAGACCAAACAAGAAATATTGCCTTTTAAACAGTGAATTCATTACCAATAACAGTGATTTAAACAGCAAATAAAATAGGTTAAAAACAATTGTCGTTATTACAAGGATAATGGTTAAAACAAATATAAGTACTTTTCATCCGCTTGAAGTTGTGTGGTGTGGTGGCAAGACATAACTTCCAAGTGCATGAAAATTTAAATTAGGTAGCTTGGCTCTTTAACTCAAGCGCTGATTTTTTTAATGTAAACCCTAAAAGCTGGAGGGTCTTTTTGATTTGAAATTATCATAAATGTCTTAGCTCTTTCTGATTTATTTGAATACCTATGTTATGGGTCTACGGCCATTAGAAATATTTTGCTTTTTACAGTGCAGGGATAGACTTTATTTGCAGAATCTGACGTCTGCAGAGGACGGATTCTGACGACTAAAGTCTTTCCCGGCGCTGTAAGAGTTAAGCTGTATCAATAATCTGTTGTTTGCCTGACATTTGTTTAATATTTTCTAGGCTACCAGAGAAACTTTGACAGAGATAGAGATCGGGATAGGGAGCGATACGACAGACCAGAGGGTCGTCGTCAAGATGGAGGGGGTGGGGGTTCCCAACAGAGGTACCAGCGTAATGAGGGGGGTAGTAGTAATGGTGGACAAAGAGGAGGTGGTGAAAACAATGACAATAGACGTGAACGAAGACCTGAAAGAGAATGGAATAATAGGGAAGGAGATCGAGACAAGACACAAGCAGCTCAAAACAGAGACACAGGTATAATATTGTTACATTAGTTGCATGTTTATAACTAAACAATGATATAAGAGAAAGGGTAAACGCTCACGTTAAATACCTCATTCATGATTGATGTCTCTCCATTTTAATAAAAATAAAGTATATGAAATTTTCACTACTAGACGGACAAGATAACCTGGTACTGGTACAAGTACATTCTTAACTACATTAGACTTTCTGTAACATTTAGTATAATACTTGATGTAATAAGTTAAATTGATTTGGTCAAGTCTCAAACAAATCTTCACATATGCTTTATTGATTCTGATTTATAAAGCTTGTCATTTTATTTAATTGAAATTTTGTAATTTACAACTTTTCTGTTTTAGCTGGGCGTGAATTGCCACCTCGATTTCGTCGCATGCAAGGACAGCAAACTGGTGATTCATCATCATCTTCACAAGAACATTTGCCACCGTGGGAGCAAGATGACCAACCCAGACGCTCACCACAGCCAGGTAGTGGTGGCCAGTCAAAATCATCTACCCCACCAACCTATTCTCAGCCACTAGCTTTACCTCGATCATCTGCAATGAATGGCGGCGGTCATATAAATCTAAGACCTGCCAGCAATTTTAACACTCTCTTCAGACCTAACACGCCCAGTATGCTGCCCAAGTCAGCACAAGGACCACCCACATTCAACAGTATGATGCCTAATAGAGATGTCATCTCCACAGAGCCACGCCCAGCACCTATAATGCAGAAACAACCCCAGATACAAATAAAGCAAGTTGCCACACAAGAAAAATCCAAACCTGTTAAAAAAGCGCCAACCAAGGAGGAACTCAAACATAACACGGTAAGTTGAATAATAAAAACTACTGTCCCTACTAATTGAAGCATTATCGAAGTATCCAATTTTCTCTGAATACTGTAATAAATTATATAATTGGATGTTTTTTCCATCCCTATCCATTGGTCTGTCCTCTTCTCATCTGTCATGTAGCTCAACATTCTGATCACTCTAATAAATTTTACAGGAAAATTTGCTGAAGAACTTTAATGAAACAGGAAACATGGATGAGGCGGTAGCCGCTGCCAAAGAAATGCGAGCACCCAACAAGTGAGTGATTGAACAAAACCATTATGTGCTCTTTATATCTTGGTATACGAGTTGCCTTTTAGCCAGCCTTTAATTACAAAGGTGGGCTATTGCAATTTTTTAAGGTCTGCTCCCATCTCCGTCCCCAATAACATTTCCTTGTGGGCACGTTACCTTCAAACCTTTTTTATGCAGCCTGCTCAAATTTGTTCTGCATGATAAAATAGCTGGGAAAAAAGTCAAAATGGCTGATTTATCAAGATTTATCACATTTTACGTCATAAATTTTCTTAAGTTCGGGCTATTGTTGAGTGTGCTCTTGTTTAGAAAAGCAATATTATCTTGTCATAAAATGTGTTCTATTTATTTTTAGATATATGTCAGAAATGGTTGCACATTTCCTTATGAACACCCTGGACAAACCTGGTGAGTTAATTTTAAAATATATTGAAATGAATACAGTAAAATGAGTATCTGTATAAAAAAAAATTCCTTGCTTTACTTGATGCTATTTTGGCCTTGGTAATTTTAGTAGTATCGTTTCTACTGGGCTTCCACTTTTACTTAGACCCACTTTCTCTCAATAGTTTCCTAGTGGGTTCTCCTGGGTTGGGAATCTCACACATGAAATATTGTGATGAAGACAAATAACTAATGTCCTTTTTTTATGCAGATACTGAGCGGGACAATGTGAGCAAACTGATAGCTCAACTAAAGAAGGAAGGAGTTATCAACTCAGAAGCATTTGTGGAGGTTTGTCTTTAATTTCAAATCTTAGTTTTCTGAGTAATAGTGTGGCTGCGTACAGAGTAATTTCTGGCAAGTCTTCTCCATAAAAACATCTCATCAATAACTGATACTAAAGGCCATTATATTTCAAAATCAGTCTGTTAGGAACATTTAAAACACAAATAGAAGGACCCAAAAACTTCTTCATAAAAACATCTGATCAATAACTGATACTAAAGGCCATTATATTTAAAAATCAGTCTGTTAGAAACATTTAAAACACAAATAGAAAGACTAAAAAAACGGAACTGAAAAAAAGATTACCCAGAGTTGCCCACAGCCGGCTGAGCTAGGTGTAATTGGGAGCGACCATAGTCTCCCTTAGCAGTCAAGTAACCCATTTTTGCACTTGATCAGTCGCATATCCCATTGTTGTGAAGTGCAGAAATACCAAAAATAAGTTTTGGAATCTTTTTTTTTTGTAAAGTCAAGCTTTTGAGTGAGTTATTCTATTTGTTTACAATATTTAAAATATAAAAAGGGATGGTGTTAAATCTCATTCGCCTAGGTGATGGGTGGGGTAGTATTATCTCTTGATCATTTGTCTATCTGTTATCGATGTCTTATGGTATATTTCAGGGTTTGAGCAATGTCCTCAGCCAGTTGTCAACCCTGGAGGCTGAGGTGCCTTTAGTACGTTCTACTGTGGCTCGAATGGCAGCTGTTTCAGTGGCTGGTGGGGCTTCATCTCTACAACAGCTGGCTGGTCCACTAAGAGGTGGCGCACACTATCCACTGTTCCTACTCTGCCTGCAACAGCTGCACAAAGTACGTGATCCGGATTGGCTGCAGCAAACCTTTAAGAGCAGTAAGATAGATCTACAAAGCATGCTACCAGGTTAGTGGTTTGTCATCTCGCGATTATAATATTATCCTACCTACTACCATCATTGCAAAGCGTCATCATTATTAGCTACTGCTAATGATTTAGGCGTACTCGCAGGTAAATCAATGTATATTACCAAATTTTTCATGAAATGTAATTACAACAATCATCTAACACTAAACCTACAAGCACAGTAGATTATTTTATTCACTTGTTCGAATTTGATTGTATAAGATATCTAGGAGTAATTTATCAATTGTAGACTAAACGCAGTATTCCCTTCTTTTTGAATAGATAAGTTTGTGGATATTATTTTCAACCCTTTCAAGCCTGAGCTTACCACTTTCATCCTCATCCACTACAAGCTGCGAATTGCTGTCACAATTCTCGACTTGTAGTGGATGAAGATGACCTGAAGTGGGTGACAAATGAAAAAAACAACTAATTTTTAAAACCGTTCCATGATATTTTTGGCTCTAAAACCACTAGGTTTCAGGAAATTAGGCCATTATTCAGAGATGCGAAATGATGCTTTAATGCATCGTGAGGGCTCAAGGGGTTAAAATGTTGAGGTCATAGGTCATAACTACCAATTTTATCATGTTTCAGAATGTGACCGTAACAAGGAGAGAATGATGGAGATTCTGGAGGATAGAGGGTTGAGCTTTCTGTTCCCTCTTCTTCGTGTGCAGCAGGACTTGGCTCGTCAGTTTAATCAGGATCCATCTCCGACTGCCCTTTTCCGCTGGATTAAAGATCATGTTGACACCAAATTGCATACAAATGTAGGGTTCATAAACATCTTGATAACCAATATCTTGAAACACGTGATCAGTGAGACCGGCCAGATCGATGATGACCAACCAGAAAAAATTGTGACCGACAAGGAAAAAGCTGAGCTAGAGAAATATAATGTAAGTATTTGTTATCTTGTCAATGCAGGGGCTAAGAGTTCTGTTCGGGGTCGGAATTCTGTCTTGGGAATAAATCTGATGGAAAAAAAATTCGGTGAAAAATAACATTTCGTCCTAAAATATTCTCAATACAACACCAATAATACTTGATCGTCTAAGTGCAGTAGTTCACACGACATCACTGTAATTGGAATCAAAATTCGTGCCAAGTAGCAAATTCAGTGCTCTTATCTCCCTCAAATTATCTTGTTTGAGGGGAAAGCAACAAAGCTTAACCCTTACAGCGCGGGGATCGACTTTAGTCGTCAGAATCTGACGTCTGTAGATTCTGACGACTAGAGTCTATCCCCGCAATGTAAGATTAAAAATATTTCTAATGGCAGGAAACCCATAACATAGGTATTCAAATGAATCGGAAAGAGCAAACTAAGACAGTTATGATGATTTCAAATTTAAAAAACCCTTTGGTTGCGATGTTTTTTACAAATTAATTCTGCGCTTTAAGGGTTAAAACAGTTATAGATGTGATTAGGACATTCAGGATTAACCCTTAGAGCACTGATGTTGACTGCAGTGAAAATTCAGTGTTTTTTTATTAGCACCTGTATAATTCCGTGATAATGAGCTGTTCACAGTAAATTATGGCTCCATTCTTGAAACACTGATATATATTGGGACTTAAATTTCATAAATAACATGAATTTTCAGTCACTTGAAGTAACTTCAAGTGACTAAAAATTTGAATTAAATAGCTCGGTGATCTAAGGGTAGACACATACCTATGTTATAAATAAACATTTTGACTGAAAATAATGTCGACCCATTGATTTTTTACTGTTGGGCCAGTGTCACATACGTTGGACCAACATTAAGCCAATAGTGGATAAATGTTTCATGTTTTCTTGGTTAAAACTTGTTGACAGTTGTATTAATTGTGTATAAATATAATGTTGATTTCGTGATGTTGTGGTCTGAACCAAATGATGTGTACATGTCAAGTCCAAATTAACTATATATTTGTACAGAGATGCCAGTTTTCGGGAACTTCCTGGGTTTTTCTTTTTTATCTATAAACTTAGTTACTCAAGATTATGGCCTAATAATAGCCTAAAATGGCCTTTTACGACTTACAAAATGTAAATTCAGATTTTGTTCCCATGAACCACTGTCATCTCCGTTTTTAGCTGTCCGCAGCACATCTAATTCAAGTGTATTTTTTTATGTTGCAGAGCATCCTACACAGATTTCTCCATGAGAAAATAGATCTGCAGATTACAGCTATTTACTCTGTACAAGTCTTCTGTCATGGACTTGGATTTCCAAAAGGTGATAAATCAGTATATCGATTGATTGATTGACTGTTTATTGATAGGCCTATGGCTTTCTCAAAATCATACATGAATACATTGAAGTGTGCAGTAATATATACAATATAGAAATATATTATACAATACAAACGGAACAATGGATAATTAAGTGTACATAATTTATAACAATACATAAATAAATGTAATGTTTTTTTGAACGAAGCAGATTTGACTGGTTAAAAAATAAAACACTATCAAGATTTTGAAAATCTATTGCTTGGGAACATTCTTAATTGTGAGATATAAATAGACATGTATCATTATAGTTCTATCTTGTTCTCTGTTGGTGGCAGCATTATATTACAAATACTTAACTAGCCTAACTACTCTTGTACAGGTATGTTGCTGAGGATATTCATGCAGCTTTATGACGATGAGGTAATTGAGGAGGAAGCATTTCTTAAGTGGAAGGAGGAAGTGAACGACCAACATCCTGGAAAAGGAAAAGCACTGTTCCAGGTCTGTTAAAAAATTCACAATGTCTTCCTTAGATATTCTTTTTTTGCTTTGAGATCTGTAAATCTATTGGAATAATTATATTTGATAATAAGAACGTTTGCACCTTTATTGTGTGAATTAACTGATATTTCAGTGTGATCATTGCATCATTATTTTAAAAAGATAAAAAGAAAATTCTCAGTTAATTGAAATGACTTGTGCTACAATGTCTCATTGGGGATTCAACCATTCAACAAATGAATTTTATCCTAAATTGTGATGTTTTTTTTTACGAAAATGTGACTGCCGATTGAATTGTTTAAAAACGGCCTATAACTTTGACTTTTAGGTGAATCAGTGGCTGACCTGGCTGGAGGAAGCCGAAGAGGAATCTGATGATGAGGGAGAATAAAAGGGGCCAAAATAACTTTGACACCGATCGAACTCCTACATTGTGAAACATGTTTTGTCAAGCGTCGTATGGATAAATTACAATAGAAGATGTAGAACAATAACTACTGGTACGAATGACTCGTAGGAATGGCGTACAGCAACAAGAAAAAGATCTACTAAACCTAACAATGGACGACTCTCAAGTCCTTGTGCTATAAACTAAACATTTTATAACTGTTAGCAATGAACCTTATGACTCATGTGAAAATGACGGGATTTAGCAATGTTTTTTATTTGAAAACGACATGCGCAGGAGTGATGTGTTCAAACCGATTACACTACTCCATAATTGTTTAATAATTGTATCCCAGGTGCTGTTTTAATAACTACATGCTCATATTTAGGATGCTTTGAATCAACATTTATTATCAACATAGGATTATTTACCACTCCCCGACTGTTTTTTTACGCAGCATCTAAATTAATGACATGTTATGTGGATTTATTTTTTACTCCTTATTTAAGCCTCTGTGCTGGGATACTGTTCACATATATTTTAATCGACATCGACTCTCACTTTCCTAATGCCGCTGATGGCGACTCGATGTAGATTAATTTATTTGAAGTTCTGTAAATTTAAGGTGGAAAATTAGTTGTTCAATAAGTTTTCCTTTCGAGGCGATGCGATTTTATAGCAGCCATGTGCAGCACACGAAGGGTGTGTTCCAGGTCAACAGGCACTTCTGTTTTTTTGAGTTTCAGGTGGTATTCAGAACTTTATAGTGTTTGTTGTAATGTGTGGAATTGTGGATGTCTTTACAGTCTATTATATATACATATGTGTTTCTGTTGAATCGTTTTGTGTTTTTCAGTCCAAGGTGGCTAGTGAAACTGAAGTGATAATGATGTCTTGTTATTTTATCCTTTCTGATTACTTGATAATATCAGCTTAAACTTGACACGCATAACGCCAATAATAAAAGTAATATTTGTATGGTCCGGGAAATGAATGGAATTTATAAGAGATATGCGAAGGCTTTCATTTTCCAAGAGTATAAAATGAGTTCAGATTTTAAATACTTCATTCGTTTTGTTTTTAGATCAATCCTACAATAACTATTTTTTGGAAGTTTACAACTTCATGTTGTGTTAATGTCTGTTAACGCAGCAGTTAAAATTTTTTTCATCCACATCAAATGCTGGGCCAAATTCCAACGTCTTTGCTGCGATCTGGATCAGAATAAACAGAGGGGTTTCACCACACTGCCTCTTTATCCATATACTGTGGCCGTTAAAAAAATCAGCTGTTTCATTTCCACTGCTTACATGGATTTTCGTGTGACTGGGTCATTCTAAATCCAACCTTACATCTTATGATCATGCTCTTACTTAGGTTTTACAAGTCTTTGCTTTTAAGTGCTTTAACAATAACCAGATCTTTTGATGGATTGTGTCTGATTGTGATTTTTACGGTTTTTTGTGTTTTCTTCAACATTCTCTGATACAATTAAATGTGATTTATTCCGTGCTAATTCAGAAAGCCTTTGCCAACAGGAGATTTTATGAACAAAAAATGTATGCATGACTGATTAATAATGAGTGTGAACGTAATAAAAAAAGAAAAACATTTTCTGTGTTTCTCATGTTATTTACCAACCAAGCCTGTTGCAAATTTCTACATCTTATACCGGGTTTTTAAACAAAACAATGGTGATTGATAACGGCGTTTGCCGTTATTTATTAAATTTGGATTAAACAGTAAATTTAAAATGATATTCGGGCACCGAAGTAAAAGCTATCGACCTATAAAAACCTATATTTGAAAAAGTACTGGTAACCTATATTTTTCTGAAAATAGCCCACATAACCTATAAAAAAACCTATATTTTGATTTTGCTTAAAAAAAATGTTGAAATATATTTTACTTGTGGGAATGTGTTTAGGTCAAATAATTTTCAGTGTTTTGGAAAATGATGTTGTAATTATTATTTAAGTCCCCAAATTAGTCTTGCGGTGAATAATTAATTTAGTAGCTACATTATCCCTTAAAATATTTCCAGCTTCGCTTTGTTCGGCATTATTTTTACAGACTTTTTCAGATATTGGGTCAATCTATATAGACGGAGAAAAATATTTAAAAAAATAAATATGTATATTCACGGGCGGGGGCCCTAGCGTAGTGGTTAGCACCGCTGCCTTTCACGTCAAGGTTCGGTTCCCGGTCTCGGCGGTTTAAAAGAAACAAAAATGTTTCTTCCCCATCCACATGTGAAAGTCAGTATTGTGGGGAGCTTCTGTGACCGAGAGGTAGCGTGTAGCGTGCTCGGCCTCGGACCGCCAGGGCTCAAATTTCGAATTCTGTGTCTGGAGGACAGTGTCATCTCAGGAGGTTCTCCTGGCCCAGTTTAGCCTATATGTGCACAAAGGTGGCCTAAGGCCCGATGCATATCATTTATATTCACCTCAACAGCTGAACTGGATGAAATATTTTGCTTCTGACAAAGTATGAAAAATTTAGTTAGTGCTGATTGCCTGGTATAAGACTTAGATAAACAGACCTCTATAAAAAGTATGAATTTTTGACACTACGTATAATACTGTACATTATATTTTGAGGTCTGTACTTTAGGGTATACCCCGCGAAATTTGGTAGATACGATTTTGGACACCTAAAAATGTATCAATTTTCACATGGCGGGTACATTATTTTCACTAGAAAACTATATTTGCCCTTTAAGGACCTTTAGCCTGAATATTGTATAAAAGCTATTCTCGGTAAATAGTCTGTTGGCCACCTACTATATTTTTTAATTTCGCTCACACCATTTTGCTCATGGACTGAACAGGTTGTACTATGTTTATCATATCTCTGGGCTCATTTTTAGACCGGTTGTAATCTTGTAGGTTGGTGCTGAAAGAAAATATGACTTTTTCAACTAAAGCAAAAAAAACGTACAAATTAAAAAAATATGAAAAAATAATTTATCATGGAAAACAAATTCTTCATCAATAAAATGTAGCGCAGAGATGTAATGCTGAGCCCAAGAGAAGAGAAAGAATGGATGAACTGACAATTTTGGTGTATAAAGTGTTGAATGTAATAAAATTACGTAAAAAAGATTTTAAGGGTGGACAATAATTTGAAAAACGGCCCATAAATTTAACATATATAATTTTTCAAAATAGTTTTTAGATAAAAATTTCCACAAATTATATGGAAACAGAGATGTGATGCAACACCCCAGAGAAGAAAAAGAATGGGATAATTTACATTTGGTCATTATAAAGGACAAAACACTAAAGCGATTATTTGAAGATGGACAATTGGAAAAATAACACATAAATTTGTAATTCACTATATTGCAAAAAAGTTTTTTAATAAAATTTTATATGTCAAGAAATTGCATCGGAATATATATCAAATACCAATGCTATTATTTGACTACAAAGGGCTTGCCTATTGCCAGAAGAATGACGCCACCCTTCTGATATCTTAATTCGCATAATATTATACTATTCATCTCTAATAAACGAATTAAGCACGGAAAACAACTTCGACCAATAAAATATTGAGCCGAGGTGTGATACGATGCCAATGAGAGTATGAAATTGACATCAAGTGATAATGTTTAAAAAAAGTCAAAAATTATGGTTTTTTGAAGATAAATAATGCTAAAAAAATCGCATACAATTGAATTTTTATATTTTTCAGAGTATTTTTTGCCTAAAGAAATCTCTTCAAATTATCCAGTTAACTAGTCCAAACAGCAAATTCAGTATTTGACTCCTTGGAACTTTCCCGTTGCAGATATATTGCCGCCACCCCTCTTTAATCTGGTAATTCACACACAATTATACTGTTTACATTTTATACTAAACTAGGAGCGAATTCCTGAACGACGCTTAAACATGGATTTATCTCAACACCAGAAGTAACCAAGGTTTGAGTTGACAGAATTGTAGTATGAACCTTCTAGAACAAACCCAGGAAGTGTGTACGCTCAAATTGTGGTATCAATTATATTTTAGGGTAGTGGGTGTACTATATGGTATCGTAAGAATATCAGAACTCTATCCATTTTAAAGATTCTGGCACCAAAACGTAATATTTGTAATGTTTAATATATATATAGAAAAAACATTATTACAATTTTAAGTTATGAAGGTCAAGAAAGGTCACAACCGCATGCCACAGTGATTTAGCAAATGTTTCGCCACCACACGCTTTGTACTTTTATGTCATTTATTTAATAATAAAGCCTCTATAATAACCTCATCTAGAACGTAAGGCACATATTGGTAATAGTATGCTGTGTGGATTTTTTTTAAATGGGGGGTGTATTACATGACCTAGTTTGAAATAAAGAATATAAGTGACAAAATTGGCGATATATTTATCAACAGTCGTAAAAAGTAAATATTCTGCCACCAAAACATATTGAACTATACATATGAAGAAAAAACAAGTAGCAACTTTTGTTTTATAAAGGTAAATACAGATTAAAACAGCATACGACAGTGAGTTTGCCAACTTTTGACTATCATCACGTTGTCTGTACTACGATATTTTTTGTTCAAAACCACAGTTTACCAAGTTCTGGTTAGATGAGACGACGACATGGAATCTATACAACAAACCCAGATAAGGTGTATAATCAAATGATTATATAAAAAGGTTTTAATGTCGGTTTTGTTCTAACTGGGGTATATCAGATAACATAATATGTCACATAGAGTAAAATGATATAGTCGATGTATTGGCTAATAATCAATAAAATGTAGTTATTTCGCTACTAAAATGTTTTATTCATTCGCTATATTTATCATAAAAAAATTGTAGCTATTACGAAGTTGTGAATTCAGTCAAGGTCAAAATATCATACAACAGTGATCAAAACATGCGTTTTTGTATTTATAGTATTTTAACGCTGTTATAATTTCCTAAACTCCACAAGGCTAGAGAGTGCATGTGTATAACCAAATCACGGTGGAAATATATTTTTGATGTGAAGTGTATATGAATTAAATGCACAGTCTGAAAGACATAGTTAAATGACAAAACTGATAATATATTAGCCTATGTTTAATCATAGCTCAATATTCTTGCATCAAAACGTAAATTTTTTAATTAGGAATATATTTACTGGAAAAAATGTGAAAAACATAGCTAAGTTGAAAAGATCAGCAAACGTCCGCAGCCTCATGCCACATCTATCTAAACATGTGGTTTTATCATACTTTTTAAACGTTGAAATAATATTCTCAACCCCAAACCTAATCAAGGTTTGACGTCACAAAGTAATGATATATGGTCTTCAGAACAATCCCAAAAAGTTTGTATAGTCAAATTTAGGTATAATATACATATACATATATACCGTCGCCTCGGAGCTAAAGGATCCTATCTGCCACTCTAACGAGTGTCAGATAGGATCCTTTAGCTCCGAGGCGACGATACAGTAAGTATACATATACATATACCTGAAGTTTTTTGTCACCTGGAGTTATATTAAATAGCAAAATCTTAACCCAGAGCTGAATGACATAATTGAATCTTATTGCTAATAATTACCAATGTTTTGCACCAACACAGCTATATTTATTTTTAATAATTGTGTAAGTAGCAATAGGCGTGTCAATGCTATAAAAAAAATAGGTGACACTAATTTAGCCGGTAGTTTCTTTACACCACTTATGTACTTGTCTTTAAAGCAATTTCCCCTTATGTGCCTGCAAGTCTACATAGGCCATATTGACAAAACCTTAAGTGAAAATTATACTAACTCGATGTAATTAATCATTTACCTTGGGTAAAATGTAATATATTATTGCACGCATGTGTTGCAGTCATTTTAAAAAACGCTAATGGTAATGGTTTGATAACGTGAACAATACATATGATCGATTATTTGCGATAATATGCCATTGCACTCCGTGTTTCATATTATATTTGATATTATTACTGCATATAATAATACCTGCTACTCGGGATGGTTTGTTCGACATGCTCAATTGTATAATTGTATAAAGGCAAACTTTGTTTAGTTTTGATGTCTAGGGAGATATTTTAGCGCACTCATAGTGTGATGAATAACAACTGTTCTTTTCTTTGTTATAGTAGAAATGCTCCAATTCAATTCAATTCAGTTTATTTATTTATGCTTGAAACATAGGCCCTACATACATGCAAATAATTATAAAAAATGCAAAGGAGACCTGCGAAAGGCTTATGACAAGCCGCTTCCATGCAGGCCACCCTCAATAAAGTAATATATTGTTTCTGAAAAACTGCATACGTCGCGGGGAAGTCGGAGAGACAAAAAGACGGCCAATAATAAAATAGTAACATTAATGCGGAGGGAGAAGCAGACAAATACGAATGAAGTCTATGTATCAACGCAAAAACAGAGACACAAATTAAATATATTAAGAACGTTAAAATTAGCGGACTGCATGGATATAAAATATAATAATACGATCTTATATAATAACCTTCACCTTGACCAAAAATAGGGCCATAGAGGGCCAGCGTCCAAAGTGCACCGTGTATTACGAAACAGCAATTTTTTAACATATATAGCAGTTTGGTATTAAAGCAGTCCCTTGGGATGACATCAATTTTCGTTTTTAGTTTTGTGATGAAGTAGTGTATCCCCCAGATCATGATTTTATTTTTTTCAGAGTTTTTAGATTTTTATAAATATTTCTTATTAATATTTCCATGAAACCGCTTAAAACCCAAACAAACTTTTTGTATAGCTAAACACATGCTGAAGGACGATTGAATGTTCCTACAGCACTGGGCCACATGTTGATACCGTTGGCCCAGCGTTGGGCAGACAATAAGTGTTGCAGATGTATCACCTCATGTCCTGACTATAAGACACCAATCAGACACCAATTAGCGGCGATTGCTTTGATCTCCTCGGCCAAGACGTGGGAAAATGTGGTATGAAGTGCTGCATATTGCTGACTTGTTTTGTTTACATGGCAATATACGACCTGGAAATATAACTATTTCACTCTTTTTCGGTGCTTTAAAATAGTTTTTAGACTTTTTCGTATTTTTAGTTAAGATCAGTAGGCTATATAGCTTCATATAAGTTAAATTTTCAAAATTGACAACATTGAAAATGTCTCATCCCAAGGGGTCCCTTTAAACGCATTGGTTTGTATTCATTTACAAGAAAACATTTAAGATATACTGAAAATCCTTTTCGACTATGAGTTTTTATTTTATCTGTTATAATGCTGCTTAAATTATTTAAAATATCTGGAATACAAAAACGCATACATTTTTGGGCAAAAACATGTTTTAGACGTGCAACTGAGTAGTTTCTTTTTTGTCTGATGTTATGATGGTAGATTATGTTGATAGCTTGGCGTTATGACACTGAATTATTTAAATTTGATTAATTATGTGTTTCAGACTGTGTAATCTGACACGCTCCAAATGAAAAAAAATATTTATACCTTAATTTGACTGTATATAATACTAACGTTTATTATATAAATGATAATTCAATCAATTCAAACCTTAGTCAGTTGTGATGTTGATGAAATTATGTTAACGTATAAGTAGCATGATGCAAAATAAACCCTGTTTAGATCGATGTGGTATGAGGATTTGACTTTTGCTGGTCTTTGCAATTTATCAATTAATATCATAAATATGGCCAAAATACCTAAATGTTATCATGTTTTGTCAAATATATTGTCAATAATGCCATTACACTCTATGATTCAGACTGTGCCATTTTATATCCCACCAGAAGAAACAATACGGTTAAAACGGTTTTCAAAACATTATTTATACTTCAATTTGACTTCAATTTGACAACTGTTCAGATCGCTATGGCATGGACTTTTGACCTTTCCTTACCTTGATAAATATAATTTATTTTTATTTTTTTGTTTTATCGAATTTTTTACATTAAAACTTCAACATTTTGTTACCAAAATTGTCAAATTTGGTTGATAATTTGCAGACTTATGGTCATATAATTATGTAATTTTAGTATGTGTCACAGTCTACGCCGTGTGCTATGTCACCGGGTGTAGTAAACTGACTTTAAAATCTTTATATACCCTAATTTGACTATGGATGCCATCTGGCTTTGTTCCAGAATCTCTATTTCGTCATATGATCAAGTCAAACCTTGGTTAGTTTGGGTGATAACAAGTAATATGAAAATAGAAACACTATTATGACAAAATAAAACAACAAGAAACTATTGTATGATGATTTGACATTCAATGACCTTAAAAATCTTTAAAAAGTTTTTCTGTTTTATATCCTATGTATACAGCTTGTTAAACGTCTTACGTTTTGGCCACACGTTTTTTACAATTGAATGACTATTGACAAATGTATTGCCAATTTTTCCACTCTTATTCAATCTTAGCGATTAGCATATGGCATATGATGCACCCTACATTGAAAATAAACATACACAAAATATTGATACATCAGCTTCGCTCTATATTCTAGCTGAAGTTATATTTTATTGTAGAGGTTATATACTACAATTCTATGAAGTCCAACCTTGGTTAATGTTATTGCTAAAAAAAAATGATACTAAAGTACATATAGCGTAATAAAAAAACATCTGCTAAGATCGCTGTGGTACAAGGTGTGACCTTGATCGACCTTCATAACTTATATATTGTTGTAATGTTTTCTACATAAAAATAAACCATTAAAACCATTACGTTTTGATGTTAGAATCTTCAAAATTGATTGCGTATTGTCAAATATATTGACATTATTATGTATACATATTCCAATTTTTGAGGTAGTACCATCGATACACCACCCTTTCTTAAAATTGCCCATATATATTTTTCGATACCACAATGTTATTGTACACACTACCTAGTGTTGTTCTAGAATGTTCATACCATCATCCTAGCTATAGTCAAACCTCGGTTACTTTTGGTGTTGAACGAAACCATTTTTTTAGATTTTTGCTCCTGGACTATAATTTAAAAAAAAGTATAAAGCAAAGAAACACGTACAAATGAAAAATAATATGAAAAAATAATTTATTATAGAAAACAAATTCTTATCAATAAAATGTAGCGCAGAGATGTAATACTAAGCCCTAGAGAAAGAAAAGAATGACCGACTGACATTTGGTGGTTATAAAGTGTTAAAATGCATAAAAATGTATAAAAACGCATTATCCTGGAAACTAGTCCAAGCAACAAATTGAGTTTTTGACTCCTTGGGGCCGCCACCATTTATGTTGGCTACTGCTTCAACATATGGTATGGCAGATTGAATTCTTAATTCACAGAAACAGCCAACCCCTCGGGCAATTTTTTAACGAGGTTTAAATATGAAGTAAAATCTCTTATCAACGCGATAATTTAAAAAATATGATCAGATCTCTCCAATTTTTATGTGAAGTTACCAAGCAGTATGGAGATGACCGATTGGATTTTCAGCTTTCCACCGATAATTAAAATAGCCCCCAGCTGGTGACTAATTTTCTTTTTCGAATTGATGTTTTTAGTATGTAGGCTATGTGGACGAAAATATGACAATATAGTAGCAGAACGACGCAAAAAACACTTTACAATGTTGCAAAACCATGTCCCGGAGTGATACGTAATGAAACTTATTTTATACATATTATAGTCACTTCTATTACCTCCTTGAATAGTATTTTCAGCGGTTATAAAAAACTTACCTAAAAGCCTACTTAATATAAAAATATGCCAAGCCCATCTAGGCTGATGATAGATTGGTATTTAAAATATGGTGACTTTGCATCAACACAATAATTTTATATTACAACCAGCTCATTTCTATATATTATAGATGGTCTTTCCAGTTACAAAGCCGGTTCATTCTGTTACTTTCATAATTCGTATTTAATTATTTGGTGACAAAAATATTTTTTCAAATAAACTATTAAATGTCAAAGATTTGTAGGATACTTACCATTACAATTGAATTATTTACATCAATAATATAACATTTTCACCATTGTTACCAAATCTTGTCACTTCTGTTACAGCTATGTCACTTGTTTGTCATTTAAAAAACAAAAGAATTTTAAAAAAATCCAACATACGCTTAGAGCACTCCCAGATGACAATGTGGATTGTGTCACATCAGTGTTACGTATTTTTGTCTAATTGTTAACCTTTTCACTACCATACATGACGGAAATTTCCGTCGTCATTCGTCAATGAACGTAACCATAAAATGACACAAATTTTCGTCAAATATATACTACATTTATGTATTTTTCGTCATTTGAAGCTGGAAATTGCGTTAGCAATTCCAGCTTCAAATGACGAAAAATAGAACTCCTACACCAGTATATCTGGATCCTGGCATGCACCCCGGCCTGGAAGCCAAAGGGTTAAGCATTGTAGCAAGAATAGGGTTATTGTATTCTTGGTTGTAGTTATGTCAGAAAGCGCACTATTGTGCCACTTGGAGTTAGAAAACTGTTTCAATCTCCATGGTTTATATACACTTTTTTCGGCGTCAGTATTAATTAATACAGAAGGCAGTGAAACAGTTTGACTGCCTGGCCAGCAAACATGAGACGCTGGCCCAACGTTGGTTTACTGTTGCCCAACAGTAAACCAACGTTGGGCCAACGTCTCAATTTTGACTGCCTTTTGAAACATGGTGCAGGTTTTTTATAGTTTTATTAACCGATTGAATGACTGTTATTGGGAATAAAATGACTGTTTAAACATAAATATTTGTGTGTGTTTTATCTCAAACTAAACAAATGTCGGTCATTTTCAACCACTTGAGGTTGTGGATCGCGGTAGCGAGACACAACCTCAAGTGGTTAAGTAGTTAAGTGGTTAAGCAGGATAGGGGCTAACTCTCTATATTCCAGATGTACAGTTGGTTTCATGACAATTTTCAAACTATCTAATATTATAAATATCATCATATTGATAGTTCATTAGATCATGAATGGGATGTTGCGTCGTTTCATTTGATACATAATAATCGTTTGAATCAAATGTACAAGAAAGACCCCTTGACTTCTAGTAGGCGATATTTTATTGTCGTTTTTTGTTATTTTCAGTTCCCTTTGCGAGCATAGTGCTGGGCATAGAAGCTGTTACGCAAGGGTGATTTACGCAGCGTGAACTTGACTGATTACCTGTGAAAACAACACCCTTTAACAGCTAGAGTGAGTCACTCAACATCATAATACATGTATAAACCAGGAGATTATTTTACGACACAATCATGTGATTAATTGTGAGCCTGCCCACCAAATACCAAACGATGATACAATGCTGGTTTTAAACTTCCTCATCGTCTGCTACGCTGGCCCAGCCCTTTAACCGCCGGTCCCGATTTTAGTCGTGTTTTTTTCATTTTTTTATTAGCTCATTAGGCTTTTGAACACGTTAAAGATAAAACGTGAGATCAATCAACAGGATGTCAAAAATCTTTGACCTCCATTTCGTCAATCTGAATAATTTTCACTCGCTTGAAGTTGTGGATCGCGTCAGCGAGACACAACTTCAAGTGGGTGAAAATTCCAATTAAATAATTTAGCGTTTAATAGGTTAATCCAGCACGAGGTGTATGATGGACTACGGACACAGTGCTATTTCAGGTTAATACATTGCCACCGCGAGAGTGGTGTTGGTTTTATAACTACGCAAGGTACCATGCAATCATCATGATCATGGCGATGGCATGATACCAATTACGTAGTTTAAAATCACCAACGCCACTGTCGCGGTATTATTATAATGAATATTTTCTGCAGTATTATCATAATTATTTCTAGATGGGGAGAGGGGGGCTACTTCTTATCTTGCTTATACCATTATTTTTTGTCAGCCAATTATATATGGGATTACGAGATAGCAAGGGTTAATCGTCTTCGACGCTGGCCTAACATTAATCCAGCATTGGGTCAATGTATCGTGTTTGCTGGGAGATTTCTTCACTGGTGAATTCATCGTAAACACCAGAGGTTGAACCAATTTTATATTAACCCCTTCAGAGCTAGGAACAACTCCATTCGTGTTCAATACGTTTTTATCGATCTAATGCCGTTCTTTGTGACATTAATTTGTGTTCATCCACTGGAAATTATTGTAAATTGCAAGGTCTCAAATTATGAGAAATGTTCACCTACTTCAAGTTGTGGTCATTTATCAATATAGGCATAAATAAATATATTATATCCAATTACGGTAATTAAAGGGTGTCATCATTCTTCACCAGAGGGATCAGAGGCTCGCACGTTACAAATACTTGCCGTGCAAAGCCAAAATGCAGTATATGCTCACTTTTCAAGTAAGCAGATACTGCCTTTTGGCTTTGCAGAGCAGCACACATGGCATAGAGGTACACAAACCTCGTGCAGCACACACTTGGAATACCTGACTGAAATGGCTACGTGTGTTTCTTCAAAGCTCTTCATAATAAGTAATTCCTGGTGACACATGTGGAATATCGTGGATTCTGTTGGGATTGATTGAAGAACTCGACGCGGTATGTTTCCTCTATTTATCAGTCTGTTTTCATTTTAAGTTGATATAATGTGCATTTATATGTACTGGTTATGTCTAGCCAAAGATTTTCGACCGAGTGTCTCTACTCGAGTAGGGACACTGGGTCGAAAATCTTTGGCTAGATTTCGTGCACCAGCAAAGCAGGTAAGCATTGTGCAGCTATCTGAGGAACCCACCTGAGATATAGTCAGCAATACACTTCCAGCAGTGACTGAGAGTGCTGCTCACTACCTGATTTACTGTCCACGAAAAGGTAAAATGTGTGGTTGTAGAATATGACATTTATGGAAGGCCAATCATGTTGGTCAGGGACAAGCACACACTCTAGCTGGAACATAATATAATGACAACATAGATTGTTGTGAATCGATAAATTATTCGGTGTCACACAATTATTTTCATCTTTTCATTAGTTGTATCGTATTATTACATGGATGCATATACATTCACACAGGGGTCTAGTAGCTTTGGTCATACATTATTAGTGCAAATACAATCTTCCACGAATAGGTAACTATCACAACAAAATATAAGCTTAATAATTGGACTTTATAATATGGTTGCCCAATGAATCAAAATGTCATTTTGTTCGTAGAATAATTTGATTAAAAAAATACGGTGAATTTTTAACTTGAGGTCTATCATCAGAGCATAAACAAATATAGATATAAATTTTGCCGTGACATAGGGTTGCCAAATAAAAAAAGTGTCACTTCATATTTTGTTAAGTGGGTGTTGCGGTGAACTTTCCCATTAAATGCTAAATATCCTACGTCTGAATAATTGGTAGGTCATAAAATATGCAACTCCATATATTACTATCTATAATTATTGCCTCCGATCGCTACAGATTGATCGGCAGTCTCTTATTATATATTTTTGTTTAAATCAATTTAATGTTTTATAATAATGTAGTTATGAATATGATCAGCAGCCACAAGGAAGCTGTTTGCTGATATAGCCTATAAATAAATGTAGACCACTTTACTCTGGGTCTCTGTTGTGTACTTTTCACGGTCTGGCACCTCCAGAGAATATAACAGGCCCTGCGTGTGAGCCTACGTGAAAGATTAGTCTGAGAGTAAACTCTGCCAGATTGTCTGGTCTGCGTCTGCAGTCTTGTCAACACTGTCTGCAAAGACAAACCCAGCAAACATGAAACGTTGGCTCAACGTTGGTTTACTGTTGGGCCAACGTCGTAGACGGTGGCCCAACAATAAACTAACGTTTGCCCAAGGTCTCATGTTTGCTGGAAGGCTAACTGCTTAGTTTTCTATTGAACAGTCACTGCAATTATTTGTCCATGTACACTAGAACAGACAGGACTGTGATTATTGTCACGTTCCGGATAGCATCAGATTTATTGGTATTTGTTCATGAGAAGACATGGTAATGTGGGCCCACTTTTAACTTCTAACTTTATGTTACACCGACGGTGGTCAAACATTAGATCAACTTCGAGTCAATACATCATTATCGTTCTTGCTGAGTGGTACGGCTCGAATTGCATTCCTATCAAAGTTCGATTGATTGATCGATCTTTCAATTGCTTGATTATTGCTGAATTGCTTGTTCCATAGGCAGATTGATTGATTGATTGATTGATTGATTGATTGATTGATTGATTGATTGATTGATTGATTGATTGATTGATTGATTGATTGATTGATTGATTGATTGATTGATTGATTGATTGATTGATTGATTGATTGATTGATTGATTGATTGATTGATTGATTGATTGATTGATTGATTGATTGATTGATTGATTGATTGATTGATTGATTGATTGATTGATTGATTGATTGAATTATTGATTGATTGATTGATTGATTGATTGATTGATTGATTGATTGATTGATTTATTTATTGATTGATTGATTGTTTGATTGATTGATTGATTGATTGATTGATTGATTGATTGACTCATCGATTGATCTCTCGCTTGATTGATCAAATTGTTCATTCGTTCGTTCGTCGTTCGTTAGTCGTTCGTTAGCCGTTCGTTTGTCGTTCGTTTGTCTTTCGTTTGTCATTCGTTTGTTATTCGTTCATTCGTCAAACTAATGATACATCAAACAAATAAAGTTCGACAGACAAAGGTCAATCTACAAATAATATGATGAGATACCAGATAATTGTTATAGGTCTATGTCAGATACTAAGGCAATATGTGTTCACTAGGTGGCTACACGACGCGTCATATATCCCCCTGTTCGCCAGGTGTCTCTAGCATGGAGCGTCTCTAAGAAAATTATTCACATAATATTTCTGAGGTAGAATTTCAAGCAGGAAACCCAATGTAGACTTAATGTTGGTCCACCGTCCTACACCCTGGCACAGCATTAAAACAACATTGGTTATACATTGGGTCCCCCGTTTTTTTGGTAATAACGAGTTTTTGGTTGATTTTGTGTATTTAATAAAATTCATTTTTTTTCATTCTCTTTCAGTTGGGAATCGCGTTAGCAAGTCACATTTTAAGGTAAATATGAATGAGAAAAAACCTTGAAGCGCTGTTTATTGGTTTAACCAATATACCAAATGAGTTTTTTCAATTTGAAAACATCATTGCTTTCTTTTGACCAACGGAAGGTTGTCTCTGGTTTTGTTAGACCTCTCAACCGCTTTCGACACAATAGACCATAAAATGCTCCTTGACAGGTTGTCAGATATAGGTTTTCAGGGCATGGCTCACAAGTGGTTTCAGTTCTATTTACAAAATCGTTATCAATCAGTCATCATTAAGAAAGCCAAATCAAAAAGTGTGCCTCTAAGATATGGTGTCCCCCAAGGCTCTGTCCTGAGCCTTTTCTTTTTACACAATACACAGTCCCAATCGGAGCAATATGTAGGAAACATAGTGTGAGCTACCAGCTATATGCTGACGACACCCAGATTTATGTTACATTAAACATTGATGATAATATTGATAGGAAGATCGCATTAACCAAGATTGAAAAATGAACAGCAAAAATACGTGCATGGATGGTCATACACAGGTTGAAACTAAACGATGACAAAACGGAATATGTCTACCTTGTGTCGTCACCGAGTGGTGATAACATTGATGTTGAACCAATAACAATTGGACAATCTAGTATTCAACCAACACTATCTGCAAGAAATATTGGCGTAATTTTTTACAGTTCTTAACATGGACTCCCAAATTGGAAAAGTTTGCCAGACATCCTATTTCTGGTTGAGTAATATTCGCCGCATCAGATCACATTCAACACTTACTGCCACTCGCCAAATCATCCAGTCATTGGTGATGTTTAGGCTGGAATTTTGCAACGCACTATATCAGGGCTTATCCCAGTACCAGCTTGATAGACTGCAACGTGTGTAAAATAGTGCTGCAAGGCTGATACCATGCGTGCGTCGTCACGAACACATCTCTGAC
Organism: Flabesymbios commensalis; assembly: GCA_964017125.1. Lineage (NCBI taxonomy): Eukaryota > Metazoa > Annelida > Polychaeta > Terebellida > Flabelligeridae > Flabesymbios > Flabesymbios commensalis. The sequence continues at coordinate 38,292,349 of OZ024914.1, read as the reverse complement.
GTTAGAATGCAGCTACATTGGTTACCAGTGAAACAGAGAGTTTGCTATAAAGTACTGTTGCTGACGTTCCTTGCAGCTCATGGCAAAGCTCCAGAATATATGTGTAAGCTACTGGAGCAGACTGATGTAAAGCGCACAGACCAACTTCACAACAGATCACATTCATACAGCCACGTACAAGAACTAAGACCTTTGGCGACAGGGCGTTTGCTGCTGCTGCGCCACGACTGTGGAATGCACTGCCTGCAGAATTTATTTAGAGAAGCATATGGTGGTCTCCATGATGCCCCATGTACATTTCTGCGCCCATGAATCTAATGAGAAATGAAGGCGCATTACAAAATGTTTTTTCTAATGTTTTTTTCTAATAATTGTCTTAGTTAGCTATTTCCGCTTAATTTGAATACCTATGTTATGAGTTTACGGCCATTATAACTTCTAAAAAATCTGTCTATAGAAGTCAGATTCTGATGTTTAAAGTCGGGCTCCGCGTTGAAAGGGTTTGATGTTTAAGCCGATATTATGTTTGTCAATTGCTCATAAAGTACACCAATGCAAACTTATTTTTTGCATAAACGAGCTCAACAGTGATAACTGTGCGATTGCGACTTGAATATCTTTATTTATTAAAAGGTATATGTATAATAGCCTAAATATTCAAAATGCTGGGGTTTTTTTCATTAATTTCAACTACAGTGTATTTCGTGATATACAGATTACGCGTCGCTTGAACTTCATGTAACTTTTACCAACAAATTACCAACAAATCTAATTTAAATATCAATTAAATTTTCAACCACTGACGCGACACACAACTTGAAATGTCAGTTATCAGGTTATTTAGATTTGATAAAATGGATACCAAATATTTTCAAATCTTGCGGAGCATAAAAATATTTTACAACCAGAAGGTGCCATATATAGGCCTATAACAAATAAAAAGTTTTAATAAGGATTGTATAGTTGTGCCTAGCGCGTTGGCCCAATGCTGGTCCAACAGTAAACCAGCATTAGGTCCGTGCAAAATACATTCTGTAGGTGAGGCATAATCATTGACGCCTGCGTCAATCTTTCTACTAAGTTATTATTGAAACAGTTCATAGGCATATTTTAAGGTCCAAAGCTGTGCTATGTTGTTTGGATGTGGATTGGAAACTGACATCATATTCTATTTTATATTTTTATCAGACATATTTATTTATTTGACGCACTTGGACAAACCCGTAGGCCTATTCTCATACAAGTTACGATTTATCGTAGGCTTCGGATTGGTCGAGGTATCGTAACGTGTGCGAGAAACCGGTCCTGCTTGTAGAAATCACGTTTTCCAGAAGGAATATCAGTATGTGTAGGCTCGTGCAAGTCATTTTACGACAAGCCTACATGTACGATGCATGAACCGAACTTTGGTTCTACCTATAATATAGGTAAAAGCAAAGTTATATCTATTTCATATCTAAATTATCTAGGCATCGTATAGAATATTCTGTCTTCAGTGATCTTCAGTGTTTTCTTTTTCTGATGAAGCATTCTTAAAGAATCCCAGGCAAGACGCTCAACCAATGCTGCCTTAATGTTGGGCCAGCGTCTTAGACGGTGAACCAACATTAAGTCAGCATTGGTTCAACGTCTCGTGTTTGCTGGGGTGACCTCCCGTTATGATGAGGTGGTGTGAGTACGAGAGGACGACATCAAAGGCATTGTTTGGTCAGTCACATCTTCCCACGCAAGACTCGCTGCTCCTGAGGTCGCGGACCGAGGTGAGCAGCGAGCCTTGCTTGCTGTCAGGAAGATGGTCAGTCATGTTAAGGAGTCTAAATAGAGATAACATTTCATTGGACATATCTCGACTAGCCTGCTAACCATTGGTGACCAGTGCACGAGGTCAAGTCCGTAAAGTTGGCGAACTCTTAGCATGCTTAGTGGTGTGCATGTCATCCAGATGTCCAGATCAATCGGTGCTGTGGTCATCCTGTGGTCAAACCCTGCTCATCTCTCCGGCTGTCTCTGTGTATTCGTGTTATCAGTAGGCTGATATTTTACCTCTGTCACCTTATGAACTTCAACATCAGTGCTGTACTGCATGACCTGATGACAGCGTCATAAGACACACTCTCCCAGTAGGCATAACTTTATAAAATGATTTGTCTGTTTCATTATCTCGCACTAGCATTTTGGACAAAGTGGAATATGTTTTAATGGTGTATATATTACCCTTTTCAGCCCGGGGACTGTCTTTAGACGTCAAAATCTGACGAAATTTAGCCGTGTGTTACAACGGCCTATGCGGGCGCAGCGAGCTGCTGCAAGCGATATAGCGCTAGACAGACAAACAGACAGACAGATATTTTATTGACAGAAAAGAAAAGTCATTACAGACTTATTTGTCATAGGAATGAAAGAGATATATGTACATGTATATACAAGATCTTTAATTTGTTAAAATCATATGATAATATACATGGCATGACATACACAACTAAAATCATGTTAAGTGGCATTGCCAAAATAAAAACTGGGTATTTCGATAATATAAATGACTACTACTAAAAATGAATTAAAAGGCATTGCCAAGATAACATAGAGGTCTATCATTTTGTTTCCCGCCCCAAAACCAGAGATAAAATAGCTACTATGTATGACATACTAATTATATAGGGCCTATAGTAGCAAAAAAGACACTCTGGAAAGCGTAGAAACCTAAAATATATACAAGTGCATAATTATGTCACAGTAACTGGAGTATGCAATAAGACAATGGTAAAAATTATATGTTTTTTTTAAGAATTAAATATAATATGATGTAAGTACAATAAATATGGCATAAACAGGTGGCTCTGAGTCACGTGACCATGCAAGCACAGTCGCTATGAGCGCGGAGATTCCCTGAGATTGATCAGTGGTGCAAACTTAACGACATAAGAACAGTAGTAATGGCGGTTAAAAATTATTTGTGCAATTCACACAGGACATGGCCCTCGCACAAAACCCTTAAACCTTGTTATAATTCACTATATTGTTTAATTCATACTGTTTCAATCACGACCTAGTTAGTACCACATACTCGGAGTTACAATCGAAGAAAAACATTCCCGACCTCATAGAGAAAATCAGTTGACTTAGCAACTCTGAAATCCTCCATAAGGCCCCACCTCGTCTGATAACAAAGGCGACGGAAACGTCCCTAACCGGCCCTTAAAAGCCAAATAATAAGATCCGAGAGCAACAACCGTCCTGATATGTGGTAATACCCAAGTCAGATCATGAGGGTATGATAATATGAATAATATAGCGACAGGTGACAGAATAATTATACTCAGTATTTTTAACCCTTAATTTGTTTAAAGCAACCATAAATAAATAAAATCTACATATGTCACATCCTGACGTTTAAAGACTATCCCCGCACAGGAAGACTTTAATATTTATAATCGCCGTAGACCCATAAACATTAAATAAGTTTTCAAATGAAGCAGAAAGAGCTGACTAAGACATTTATGATGATTTCAAATTAAAAAAAACCTTTGGTCTCCATGGTTTATACAAACATATTTCAGCTGTCTGTTACTATCCAACTCCTAAACATTCACAAGCCAGCTCCTAGTAGAGTATGTTCTATCAAGGTTCTTTGTTCTCTGGAAAGGTGGATGATCTTAAGTGCATTCACTTAACAATGCAGACATTGTACATTAGCCTACTATTAGGCCTATAATTACGAGATATGAGCGCAATACAAAATATTATGAATATTAAGCGTAGTGGACTACGTTCATTGATTTTAATGCAACATGGTGTTATGCTCCCGGATATGCTACTTTGTACTAGGCCTACTAGGTTTTTCATAGTTTCCTATTTAGCAGTTGTCTACGCGATGGTGGTGATCAAGTCATTCACCGTTCAGTAACATATTTTGTTTAACATTTATTTTTATTAGCTGACTTTGCAACCTTAAAGTTATGATACAGTACATAGATTAGCGTATGTGCGGACGTCAGTTATCGTCGTCAGAATATGTTATTTTCTGTCAACTGAGATGACTGTGTTTGCAGCAGATGACGGCTCATTTGCATAAAGCGTCACGTGATCAACCTCTCTGCAGAAACGAGTTATGTGCCGTACAAAGCCAAAATGCAGTATGGGGGCCTACGCTTACTTTTACAAGTAAGCAGAAACTTCTTCTTGGGTTTGCTTAATACTGTGGTCTATTTAGCAGTGCATACTATAGGTCGTTTGTGGATGATTTAAATCTCAAAAGTTCTGCAAATATCAGCGTGAGCAGAATTAATTATTCTCTAATCCTTTGAGCGCTGAGCACGATTATAATAATTATTGTTCTCAGGTCGTTTGATTGACCCTTTAACCGCCAAATTATTCAATCTGAATTTTCACTCACTTGAAGTTGTTCTCGCTGACGCGATCCACAACTTCAAGTGAGTGAAAATTATTCAGATTTGACAAAATGGCGGTCAATTGTTTTTAAATATTGCTGATTGATGTCACATTTTATCTTTACCATGTTTAAAAGGTGGTACTTAATGTGCTAATAAAAAATGAAAGCCCGAAAATATTCGGCACCAGCGGTTAAAGGGTTAAAAGGTCAAATCACTGTTAATTTGAATGAAATGAGTGTTTAAGCATTAATATTTGCAAATGTAAACAGATATGAGTAGTTTTCAACCACTTTGAGTTGGAGGAGGAGGGGGGGGGGGGTCGCGGTAGCGACACACAACAGTCTTAAGTGTGTGAAAATATAAATTGATTGTATGACTTAGAAACAACTGTTGTGCATCATTGTATATCATACTTAGGTCAATCCATCTTGTTTGGTGAAGGTATGGGAGACAGAGTGTGAGTGGTAACATACGTCAGACGTCAGCAAAGACATCAGGCAGTATCCGCTTATTTATAAAATAAGCAGATACTGTCCATTGGCCCTGCATGGCAGAGTGTATGTCATGTTAGTGTGACAGTCCGTGTCACCAACAGACAAAACTGCGCAGTGTCATCACTCGACGTGCGGCTAGATAAATAGATAGGCCTATGGCGTGCAAAGCCAAAAGGCAGTAGATATTAGTGGGGTGTATGGTAGCATTTATATTGTAAGAAATACTAAAAACAAAACCCCACTATATAAACATCTTTCGAAACGTTAAACAATAATTATTGTTGTTGAACTGTACGTCCATCGTCTGCAGTTGTGAGCTGGTGTTTCCACAGGTGGTGATCTATGCTTTCATACAAACTGTTATGATTTGACAGGAGATATAGCACTGTCACACACGGATTAAAAGCAGTAGCGGCTTACTTGAAAAGTAAGTAGCTACTGCTGTTTGCTTTTGTGAGTCTTGAGTTAGAGGGGTACAGCGGGGTAGAGCACACTTGTTAGAGGGCCACCATTCAAATAGTGGGGGGGGGGGTGGAGAGTTTTTTTTATTTGGGCATCTGCTATCTGCAGAACATTATTTTTTTCACACCCTGCTGCAAGGAAATGATTTATTTCACTTCCTTTGAATTGTTTTTTTCTGACTACAAAGTGGGATCCCAAACTAGGCTTAGTAATGATTTGAAGGTTAAGGAGAGGAGCGAAGCGAGGCTTCACAAATTTATGGGTTATTTAATTATGCTGAGCGAAGCAGGGCTCAAATTCTTTTTAAGGGCCAGTAAATATTTATTTACAACGTGTCCATCATCAGACAATTATTTATTTCACGGAAATTGAATCTAAACATATTTATTTTAAAATAATCCACCCCCCCCCCCCCGATAATTGAATGGTGGCTCCCTTATGCCGAGATGGAGCCCTCTCGTGTGAATGGCGGGGGCAGGTCGCCAGCCGACCCCTCGTGTGTGCCCTCACCTGTTCCGCCGCACCGCCGGGGGTAAGGTGGTACCGGGGTGGAGGGGAGCAAGGTCAGGTAGGAGGTGAACCACTCCGGGGTGGGGCGTGGGCAGGGTTTTGTCGGCAGATGGCAATAACACGCATCAGCCGTGCGAAGACATAAAAACGGTATCTCCTTACCCTACATGGATGCTGTCACTGCCGTTTTCCTTTGTGTGGTGTGGGAAGGTGCAAAAACAAACAGCTGTAACTGCTCACTTTAAAAGTAAGAAGCTACAGCTGTTTGTTTTTGCACGACAGCATTGTGGTGCTTAGGTAACAGGGTGCAATCTCAGTGTTACACACTGATAGTGTCCTACTATTTCAGAACGGGGTTGACAAGTGAAAGACGCGCACCCACAACAAACAGGAAATGGTCAGATAACACCCCCACGAGCACAGTACTCAATGGTCAAGCGTGCCGCGTGTGATGGTCAGCGGCTTGTGGTCAGATGTCCACCGCCGGGTAAACAGGAAGGACTCCAATCGAGCACCACTTCACACTGGCACCCTTTCTGATGACACAATAATCCAGATCAGGCCACCCTTCTCTGAGATTAGTCTACACCTGAGAGAAGATACTATGGTACCCATTCTATGACGTTCACTGCCATACATCCCCGCAAACACAAACAAACATTTTGTATAACATTTGTACAACGTCGGCCCAACGTCTTCGACGTTGGTCCAACATTGTACAAATACAAATCTCATACAAATGTTTTGCGTTTAATGGATTGGTGATTTTAACGCCAGCACCTTGTATGCCAAGATATTAATAGCGGGTGTCTTAATCAGTGACTGAGTTCTTCTGATGACACACTAATCTGGATCATAACTCTCTTGGATCCTCTGGGATTATTATACACCTGGATCCGAGAAAAGATACATATACATGTGATCTTCTCTGACGAAAATGATGTGCACTACTTCTGGGTGATTTTAACGCCAGTACTTTGTACTGCCTGGTTTTAGTAGCAGGTGTCTCACTACATGCGTCGTTTGATTTCTTTTGATGATGCCGCCAGTGGATGTACTGACATCTAAACAGAGTAAACACGACAGAAGGTAAGCTAATACTCATCCATCCTCATATCAAGGATATCAGATCAAAAGCGCGTATGTATAGTGTATATGGCTAGTATCTATGGTTATAGTGATAAAGGTTAACTGATTATATTGAGAAAACATCGGACCCGTTGAGACTCGAACCCAGGATTTGTAGATGAGCACGCCACCAACTGAGCTATTCAAACGCAATAACTAATTATTTACTGATGAATTCCTTATCTGATTTCGCACAAAGCGACCATATCAACATCTGATTTGTTCGAATGATTCTTCAATTGAAGTCTCTACTGATAAAATTATTCACTTTATGAAAATGTTATCTGATGTTTATGATCTACCTGGAGTGAGGTAAAGTAAATATTTCGAAATAAAAGCTATGTAGAACAAGTTCTGGGGATTTAAACTGAAGCAAAGTGAATGCTATATCATCTTCATATTACAAAAATGGACTTTGGTGTGAAATGATTGACCCTTTCAGCACGGGGGCCGACTTTAGACATCAGAATCTGACGTCTTTAGGCTAGATGTCAGATCCTGACGTCTAAAGTCGATCCCCATAGACCCATCACATGGGTATTTAAATGAAGCGGAAATAGATAACTAAGACATTTACGATGATTCCAAATTAAAATAAAAAAACTTCGTCTCTCACTATAGTCTAATTAAAATATTTCGAAGGACAACGACGTGCTAGCTCATAAAGCCATAATACTGATTATACCGTGATATCTTGAGTTAGCGCGTGTTGTTTCCAACGTTTCTGTCACCTGATTTTAGACTGATTTCATTTTCGACTAAGGCTTAGCCTCTTCGGTTCCAGGCAGACGATACCACTAACATGTCATTGACATTGTTTGAAAATTATCACCTTAGAAACGAGACTGTCAGTCACCCAATGCTGGGTCAATACCAGGGTCACCGTCATAGGCAGGTGCCCAGAAGTGACCCAGCGTTGGAAAATGCCATTTGAGAGCAGTTGAATAATCAGGAATTGCTGACGACGTCACGACCATACGGGTGCTGACATCGTGCGTACATCATGTCCGTCAGGGGTTCGCGTGCTGCCATGTCATGGCATGTGTACCCGTCTCTCGTGAGGCTGACTGTACTCGTGCTGACACTGCGCATACATTGTGTACATCAGAGTTCGTGTGCTGCCATGCCATGTCATGTGTACCTGTCTCTCGTGAGGCTGACTGTACGCGTGCTGACATCGTGCCTAGGTATCAGGTGTCTGCTCTCCCTTGGCAAAGATCCACTCACCGAGCCCCAGCAAACACAACACGTTGGTCCAACATTGTGCAAATGTTATACACATGTTTTGTGTTTGCTGGTCGACTCGGTCAGTGAGGACTTGCATGCCTAGGGAAGATGTAGATGCTGGACGTCGTCCCTCAAAAGTTATGGTTACACCAGTTGAGACGAGATCGCTACTAAGGATGTATGTATTTTTGACGCATCACTAAGGGGAATTGCATAAAACTAGGTTCATATGAAGTCATGTGGTGGTCACGGCTTAGTAGCTTATTGGCTACATGACTTGTTGAAATAAATAAGCTACAATAATTGTATGGATCAAAGATCATAAACTCCTTGAAGAAATAAGCAACACAATTCTTTGGTATTGCAGTTACAGCTATAGTAAAGTTCCTGCGACAGGAACAGCACGTTAAAGATTAGTTCACGTCTTCTCAGGGGGGTTTTGCTTAAAATTGGCAATGTTAAGGGAACCATTATGATTAGGCCTATGTACGATATCTTTATCACGAGACAGCGGAATTACACTCACTATCCCATTTGCGAGAAGACAAATAATAAGATGGTTTGTTTACGGCACAATGAATTGTTGTACACACGAAAATAATGAGTATAATATGTGAAGGCAAACAGCAGTAGCTGCTAATTTATTCAAGTAAACAGATACTTATTATTTGCTCAGCATAACGATACTGATATAATAAGAAGAACTCCTGACAATATTAGTATGATTAAATCTCTGTTCCCCTAACGTTATGTCACTAATTGGATCTTGTCCAAGACCGCGCGTGTAATGATAATAACAAAGCACATGAATCCACATGGTTCATTTTTATGGACACTGGGTCATGTTTCCAACCAACCACGAGACGTTGGCCTTATGTTTTTTTAATGTTGGGCCAGTGTCGCACACGGTTGCCCGACAGTAAACCATCATAATGATAAGTATCAAGATATATACATATTACCAAGAATACATTAAATTCTTGATATTACTTGAGTATTATTTATTTCATGGGACCCAGTTTTTGCCTGACTTTTGCATTAGCTGAATCACAGATCACAGACTAGTCACTGCTTATGGATGGATCAATGCGCTTTACTTCCTACTGTAGAAGTAAAACATCTTACATATTAACATGACAAACATTCAAAATTTCTATGAAATTCGGAAATACTTGAGCAGTGGCGCCACTCAGTTTCGGTGATGGTCCTCGTCAAAACCGTACGTAAAACATCATAATTATATCATGTATATAGGAGCCGGCCTTTGTGGACGGCATAATGGCAGTCTTTGCAAACTGACCCACGCAGTAAAAGAGCACAGCCTTTGAGAGATCTAACAAAATGTTTAGGTGGCTTTGCGAGTCGTGATCTATAGCCCTTGAGAGTGATAGAGTAGTTTGTGTGCTCGGGCATAATAGTATTAGAAGAGGGGCCATAGTATAAGAACGTGGTTAACGTTATTTTGGAAAGTCATGAAGTCATAATCTGATAATATCGCTTTTGTATTCGACTATATTCATACATGTCTGTATTACATATGCATATATATCTGTGTTTTGAGATCTTATGAAATAAAAACTACCGTCTTTGACCAACAAACGTAATTCCGATTAGCCTTACATACTCAACATGGGGCACGAGAATACAAAGGCGGTAATATAAAAATGGTAATTTGGGAAGTGTACCTTTGATGTGGAACAGATAGAATTCAGCATCTGGTATTAGGTTTGTGACATTTTGACCTCCTAGCAAGCACTGGGCATTGACCATGTGCTGATTCAATGTTGGCCCATCGTCTGCGACGCTGGCCCAACATTGAACTAACACATGGTCATGCAAAGCCACGTGTTTGCTGGGAGCTGGTCATGGTGTACGCTCTTTCCATTACCTCACGTGCCGGAGAATGGTATCCTATTTCTATGATTAAGTACTGGTGTTCGAGTTGGAATAACTCCCGTGGTATTTAGTGGGGACGACGCCAACATTATGTATCAGGCCTGTCATCCACACCATTCTATGTCCTATTATTATACGTTTTATAGCTCGAATATTTTTAAGTATGCTTATTAGCTTTTGTTGATAACATTCTCTTCTATTTCGTCATCGATACCGCCGAGTCCCGATAATGGAGCATCAATAAAAAAATAAAATTAAAATTTCGTATTTTTTAAAATTTGTTATACCGCCGACCCGCTTTTTATCGATATAAACTGATATATATTGAAATAATAACATAAATTATGCTCATTTTTAAAATAAAATAAGTTGACACATAAAGTATAAGTTTAAATAAAAAAAACGTATATTTTTATTTTTTCCAACCGCGTGCTATAAATCTTGAATAAAAATTATTGAGAACCAGTTTATAAAAATCTGTGGCCTAAGTCTCGTTGGCACATATATGCTTCACATCTATCACAACATAATTTTCCAGAAAAACATGTCAAATATTTAGATCGGGTAGAGCTTTAGCCCTTCTAAATATTGTAAATTTCATAAAATGTCCATTTCCACATAATGAAATATTTAATTTTACATGAGAAATAAGTGAACCATTTCAAGTAAAACATCAGTTTTGATGCATTATAAGACCTTACCTTGCAGTAGTTTTATTAAAAATAGTCAACAAAGTGGTGAATTATGCAGTTATGCAGCTCAAAGAAAAAGAGCAGTAACTTCTTGCTGTTTAAATAAGCAGTTACTTATGTTTTTTTGCATTATAACCTCTTTCCTCACCCTTTCAGCGCGGGGACCGTCCTTATACGTCAGAATCTGACGTCTGTAGACGTCAGATTCTGACGTATAAAGACGGTCCCCGCACTGAAAGAATAAAATTATTAATAATTGCCGTAGACCCATAACATAGGTATTCAAATGAATCGGAAAGAGCTAACGAAGACATTTATGATGATTTCAAATTGGAAAAACCCTTTGCCCTCCATGGTTTATACAAACTTATTTCAGCGCTGTAAGGGTTTAAGAGCTCAACGGCATGATTCCACACTGAACTACATTTATGCTATGGTTTACAAAACAACAACAGCGCGCCTGTATTATATGCTCTGTATAGAAATCTATGACAAGTCATCAACGTAGCAGGCTAAATCCATAATCAATCTGATATCGATCGCTTTACCAGATTAACCCATGAATAATATCTAATACGAAACAGGCTGGCTGGATTAAGATGATTTTCCGTCCGCGATTAAGTGTAACCGTTCATCAATATATGGTCGGAGGGTACGCCCTGCTCTATTCAGTACAACCTTGTCCTGCTGAATTGCTTCAATTGTATTTTTCGTCATTTGAAGCTGGAATTGATGAAAAATATTACTATTTATGAAAAATAGACATGTCTAAAATTAAATTATGTGATCAACAAAGCATCTATTAAAAACTATTTTATCAAAATAAAGTGATGTTTGTATTGATCTTTGACATCCTTAACCCCGTATATATCCCGGCATAGCAGGACAAGGGTTAATCGTTTAAACGCCGGTCCCGTTTATATTCGGTGTTTCATTTTTATATTAGCACATTAAATACCAGCTTTTGAATATGTTGAAGATAAAACGTGATATAAATCAGCAATATTTCATAACCGTTGAGCTCCATTTTGTCAAATCGTAATAATTTTCCCTCACTTGAGGTTACGGATCGCGTCAGCGAGACACAACTTCAAGTGGGTGAAAACTCCAATTATATATTTTGGCGGTTAGAGGGATAATCCGTAGCTCATTATTTTGTGGTTGCCATATAACAGTATCGCCGTAATTTTTATCCCGAATTAGTTCAGATTTGCGTCTGCAGTTTTCGTCTTATACGGGAGGAAATTTACCTTGATAGATGGGAAGGCACACTCAATTTAGATAATCATTTTGAGGACGATTGAGCACCGGCAAAGTGTTACTCCAGCTAACACGATTTAATTGTTTGTTTTCCAATAGACAATAGACAGGGTTAACCCTTTCAAGCCTGAATTTACCATTGTTATCTTCATCCACAACAAGCCGCGAAATGTTGTGGGTGAAAAAAATAAAGAAAATTGCCATGTATTTGTAAAACAGTTTCATGGAAATTGTCCTTCTGAACTCCTTAGTTGTTGGAAAATTAAGCCTATTTTCAGGGATGTAGAAAGATAATTTGATGAATCATGATCTGTATATGTATTTGTATATTACGTGGCAGTAAGCACAAGGGGCTTAAAGGGTTAATGTTCACACTGTCTGCTCGTGAAAATCCAGACAACATAACCTGTCCTGGTGGCATTAGTACGACTCATTTATAAGAATGAGCTACTCAGCGTAGCAGCTTCTGTTCTCGATCCTGTTGTTGTTCTTGAGTCAGCTGTGAGTCTTTCATAATGTCACTGGTCAACCAACGACCACCAGGACTACATGGCTATATACTTGACACAATCCATGGATAAAGACAATTGACATGCTGTCCAACCAGTCTGCAGGATTTTCCTGTTTACAGGTCAGTCCATGCTGATCTTATAATCATCTATTTTGCAAAGCCAAAAGGCTGAATTTTAAAGTAAACAGATATTGCCGTTTGGCTTTGCACGGCAGTATATTGTATAACACTATTTTGTAGTTTGCTTAAATGGGTTAAATCACAACAACACGAATCCAATAACTTTCGTCGTATGCTGATCTTCAAAGCCACGATGCAGTAACTACTTACCACATATAAATCAACGTTTAACAGCAGGCAGATATAATACATTTGTAAAGTGAAAAGGTAATGCATTTTGGCTTTGCACGGCATCATATAATAATAATCATATTGTCTGTCCGTCCCTAAGTTTGTCTGTACGACTTGCGATGTATGGTGAATAACTTGAGCTTTATGATTTACACATTAACTGTGTATCTATATACAGGGTCAGAGAGAAGTTCTAATACCAATCATGCGCTTAGCACCAACAAAGTTATCAATGCTCAACCCCGAAGGTGGAGCTATCAGCGTTGACCATACGTACTTTTTTTGTTTTTCAAATGCAGTACCTATGATGTATTGCTTCATTTGTCTGACATGACACGCCTATAGAAAAAGAACATGAAATATTACTGTACACGGCATTTCTGCTCGTTACGTATTTATCGTAAAATCTGTCGCCGTATTTCTATATTATGTGTCGCTCATGTGGAATCTGACGTCCGTAGACGTCAGATTCTGTCGATAAACTGATAAAGACGATCCCCGCACTGAACGAATTAAAATCTGTATAATGGCCACAGACCCATAACATAGGTATTCAAATGAAGCAGAACGAGATAACTAAGACATTTATAATGATTTCAAACTAAAAATACCCCCTTAGTTCCCATGGTTCATACAAACAAATTTAGCGCTTTAAGGGTTGAGAGGGGTACTGAGATGATTGCTAGTAGTAGTACTTTTCGCCACCATCCGTGGAGGGTCATTAGGGATCTGTTCCGTCTGCTGTATGCTGTTTGGCATGGTACGGAAGCACTAGTCTACAGCAATCATCCAAGGGAAGCTGCAGCCTTCTCGTATCTAGCCATAATCTTCGAGCGGATTGCCAGTGGGTACCCTGGCTTCTCCGCTCAACTGCGGTGACAATGCAGCTCACGCATCAGTACTGGCGCTGGTGTATGCTGTGGTAGCCTTAAATAACCGGCAATAGCGTGTTGATGACATTAGGGGGTAGATCTCCTAGACATGCCCAGAACCCCTTATCGGGCGAGCGAAGGAAAACGCTCTTATTAAAGCACCATGCCCTATCACCCTCACATCATTCATCTCATGAAATGACTACAACGTTTTTATCGTCAATGTCACTTAAAAGCCCATTTGTGCCGAAAAGTGACGTAAAGCAATGATTTACTACTACTACTTTCTGGTTTCGCCTGACATCACACAGCAGCGTGTGACCTGAAAAAAAGAGCATCAAATATTACTGTACGTGACATTTTTGTTGGTTACGTATTGATAGTAAAACCTGTCACTGTATATACGTAGCCCCAGGTGGAATCCCTCGTTATTCTGCTTAATGTATAGATCAACAAATAGGGCGCGTTGTCACCATTTCGTGTTCGATACACGCATAATTCCCTGACTAAATAGCGGCCGATGAGGTGGATGATTTGGTGAATGATTTGGTGAATGATTTACTATCTTAACACGAGCCTGCGATGTGAGTAGAATATATATATAATAGTGAAAAGTATATAATACCATAAAGGTCTATGTGTTCTGAGACGATTTTAAAATTTGGCCAATGGTTTCGTCCATCTTCCTCAGTGCGAATTCATCAGTGCATCCATGTAATAATTAGTTGATATAAAAATATAGCCCAGCTCTTTACGAACGTCCCTGAACACGACTCCCAAGGGTAAGTTATTTCAGCAATCATGTCGCGCATAGCCATATGGCTTGAATTATCACCCTCATCAAAGGAGGTTATGCTTTCGGTCGTGTTGGTTCCTTTTTGTGTCTGTCCGTCCGTCCATCTATCAGTAGGGTTACTTACAACGTGATGAACGGATTTGCATGAATAAGTTTACCAGAGGTGTGTCCCGGGCCGTGGAACAATCCATTAAATGTTGCGGAAGAATCCAGATCGCGCGGCGGAGGTTCGAAGTCTTTGACTGACTGACATGTCTAGTCTTACAGAGAGATACAACAGTCCATCAAAGCAAGACATTTTTAATTGACGTATTCCGCTTTTCAAATTGTGAGTAATATATTATGCCCGATTGTCATATCCAGCTTACACAATATTACGCAGTATCAAACTGAAATACGTAAAATAATAAAAATAATGTTCTGGTTCCTATGGATTGTTGTAAGCGACATTTGTGTGATAATAAAATACATAATACCTCTTTGATATGATCAAGAATATATTACATTAGTATTTATTTTATATACTCCCCTTCCCTTATCATGTTTATCAGCGAATTAATAACATGGATTACATACTCATTTACATAGCGACATCAGTAAATAGGGAGGGACGAGTACGCTCAGAGCATATATAAGTCAAGATTATATCCTCACCTTGTTATTTACCCTTAAAAAGCACTAATTTTTTAATGAAAACCTTGGAGGCCAAAGGGTTATTTTTAATTTGAAATCATCATAACTGTCTTAGTTAGCTCTTTCCGATTCATTCCGGCCATTAGAAATAGTTTTACTATTACAGCGCGGGGATCGACGTGAGATTCTGACGTCTAAAGTCGATCCCCGCGCCGTAAGGGTCAAAAGATCCTAAGGCGAATGCCCTGGTGTGGTAGTTAAAGCGACCTACCTGAAAAGTCGGGAGATCGTGGGTTCGTCTCCCGCTCTGCCATTCAGGTTTCAAAGAAACGCTCACTCGTAAAGATCAGTATTGTGAGGAGAAACCTATGTCTGGAGGCTAGTGTCATCTCATTTATCTCAACATCCTCAAGATTTTTTCCTGGTCCAGTCTAGCCTACATATGCACACAAGTGGCCTAAGACACCATTCATTTATTCGTTCATTTTAAAGACTCGTTAATCCAACAAAATGTCAGGCTCGACTGTAATTATTACCAAATTTTTTTTTTCTAACAGAACATGTTTTGTAACTAACAAAATGCATACGGCTGGTTTTTATTTAATTCCATTACTCGTTAATATAGCAATTGATTATATTTTCTTTTTTTCTTGGTTTTGCAAAGCGCACGACGCTTTGATAACCAGTGGAGAAAATAGAAAATTAGACAGCACTGTTTTAATGCTGGCGACAAATGACATAAATTAACCATTTACCTGCAAATATGTGTCTCGCTACCGTCAAAATTACTCATTTTGCCTCATTTGAGACCGAACATTTGCAATGCTTATGTTTAAGCACTCATTTTCACTCCAATCACAGTGATTTAACCTGCTAATAAAACAGATTAAAACGACGATGGTCGTGCTTAGCACTTAAAGGGATTGCCCCCAACATCTAATCGAGGCAGATTATCTAAGAAAAGAATGAAATAAAACTGCCACATTAGTGTGAAGTCAGATTGTGGTGGCTAGCCTGTTAATATGGTATTAAACGGGTGTCACATTTGCGATACACCACAACAGGCTTTACAACATAAAGATTGATTTAAATCCATGATATTTGAAGGTGCGGACCTCACATAAAGCACCAGTAGTAAAATATAAAATGTTCTAGTTTTGAATTTTAGGAGCATAGATCATGTAGATGTATCAACACACCTCCATGGTAGAAGCATGGAGATTACAAGGGAGTACTATGTCTGTGTTATGAGTATTTTACATTAATTTGAATGCATCCTAACAAACACAATACACTTGCATAAAATTTGTACATTGTTGGGCCAACGTCGAAGACGTTAGGCCGACGTTGTACAAATGCTATGCATTCTGTTTTTACTGGGATGTCCAGTGTACCGATGCATTAGTTTATATATTTATTTCAGCTTGAATAGTTGTTTACGGGACCACCCATTACTATTATTTATTTTAAATAGATTTCCTTGATTATGCAAAAAACAATTTGTCAGACGAGTTTTATCACATAGGCCCTAGATCTTGTGGTGTACTTCGATGGACCCCCTACGAAGGATATCCTGGGTGGAACGTTTGTTTTCCATGTTAATTAGTCGACTAAGTGCTAGCAGACTGATTATCTAAATGGTCTGGTAAATCCTGTGGTAGATCGTGGAGTAAATGGACATATATCCCATTTGTGGATGCATAAGACATACAACAGTAACTGCTTTATTTTTAAGTAAGCCGTTACTGCTGTTTGTCTTTGCATGTCAGCCTATATCCCAGCAGACACGAGACCTCCACCCAATGATGGGCTTATGTTGGGCCAACGTCGAAGACGGTGGCCCAACATGAACCCAACATTGGGTGGAGGTCTCGTGTTTGCTGGGATGCCACCCCGCCACACCAGATGGTCCTGTCACGGGACAAGCTGGCGTTTTACAGTTCAAACGGTAAAGTGCCAGCCTGCCCTCTGAAAGAAAACACTTGTTATTTGATAAAACGGTTGTCAGCTGGCACTTCGGGCTCTCCCCTCTCCCATTCATAAAAATTCAGGGGGTATCCTTGCGGAAACTTCATTGACCCGCAAAATATCGATCTCTCCTCATTGCTAATTAATCCGACTGAAGTGCCCTATGGCGGACGCCATTTTGAATCGATGTGGTATCCGGTGCGCATGCTCTGTACTACATTCCAGCCAGGTAATCCGTGGCAAAATGCTAATGTGGGAAAGAGGATCCCTGGATTCCAGGATCCGCTGTAGTCACAGCACAACTGGCCGGCATTAGTCCAATGTTGAGCCAATTTGACGGAACATCTGCGAGGTTGGCTCAGCTTTGTATCATTATTCGGCCAATTTACTTTTCATACTCTATGTAGGCCTACTGGGATTATTCATTTTGGTGTGCACCATCAGCTTTTAAAAACGTGCTTTGAAATGAGCGGCTATGAGGCCGAGATTTCATATGCCAATTATTTCAACTTCACTTGTTCAATAGGGCCTATATTTAAAGGTAAAAAAATATTATGGTATAGTATCATAGAGTTGGTTTACCCCTAAAGGCCCAGTCACACATACCATCACGCACGTCCAGCGCACAAAAAATGAAGAATTTTGGACAGTGCGTTGTGATTCGCTGGGCGTGCGTCAGAATTCGTTGATGATTTGACGAGAACGCCGGATGAACGTTATTCATTTATTGTGTGCTTCAACATCTGCGCACATTTTCTGCGTGAGCGTTTTTCCACGTGTGAATATGGACGCCAGAAGAACATCTGACCAACGCCAGTCTAACGCTTTATAGTGCAGCGGCCAGGAGGGTGAAAAAAAAGTGAACCCCTCCCCACGGTAGAACAAAGCAAAACCATATTTTTTTTATTCAGTGACTTGTCGGGGGTACAAAATGGATGGTTGTGAAAAAAATATTTGAGGCGTTGCCATGGTTACGGCTTTATTCCAACACAGTCTCTTTTGCGACATTGACGCCATTTTGCGCACATATTTCCCAAGGCTATGAATGAAGCTGAAGTGATAAAAGACATGTAAGTGGCATTAGCGATTTGGGACGAGATAAATATGTAGCAGTTATGATCATTAATACATTTCTGCATTGAAAAATATATTTTACTTAAGCATGATTATATTTTATTACGCTCTTATTTCACATCCTGTGTGGAATATCCAGTGTGTTTTTGTTTAAAAGTTATATCTTAAACTGGTGGAAATTGAAGAATATGCTGACCAATATTTAGAAAAAAGGTTAAATAATACTGAGTTAAATATCACAATGTACATTGCCATATATCACTTGATTGAATACCTGACAAAAAGTAGTTAAAATATAATTTTAATTTTCAAGGTCGTCCAAGGTTAAATAACAAAATGACTGCATCCGGAATCAGTGAAATATTATAAATTTCAGCGTTCTGAAATCGTACGTGCGGATTGTTATGGAGTATATCTTTCTTATTAGTTTAATTTGGAACTTATCTTTAATGGAACTATTTTTAATGTCGTACAAATATCACAGAAAACGACCTCCCCTTTTTGAAATTAATTGGATTATTCAAGGTCATCTTCAAGGTCAAAAGGTCAATTTTAGGGTCAAGTGAGTGAAAATATCATTTTTGAACAAATAAAGCTGGGAGCATGTGTAATACCTCTTTTTCGTGTGATTTTGAGTGAAAAAATCTATGTATGTCCTTATTTTGTGCTTCAAGGTCATCTTCAAGGTCATCTGCAAGGGCAATTTCAATTCAAGGTCATGAAAATGTCAATTCCGAGGTCAAAAATGTAAAACTATGATTTTTAACAAAAACAAATAGCAAAAGACGTGTAGTACGTCGTTTTGATATCATCTTGACTGAATAATTCACTTCTGCCACTATTTTGCTGATTAAAGAGGCCATTTTCAAAAGGCCAATGTGTCAATTTCCAGGTCGGGTAAGCGAAAATATGATTTTTAACAAATAGATCTAGGTACAAGTCATACATCTTGATGTGATCATCTACGTCAAATGGACAATTCCAAGGCAAAATATGATTTTAACGGACAATACAGTGCATAATAAACTTCCGCTTCGAAAATTAGTAAATAATTAAAAATAATTATTTCCTTTTTCGAAATAAAACGAAATTGCTTTATCTTTTTTTTTCTTTAGAATAGAAAAAACAAACAAAAATGTTTTTGCTTTAAAAAAAATAATTTTCGTTTTTGATAACGAAAAGAAAAATAATTCTTCAATATTCTTTTCTGAGAAAATAATTTTCGTTGTTGGTAACATAAAGGAGAAAAATGAGAACACAACCGGAAGATACAAATTTGCAGCGACCGCAAACGATTGCCAACGGTCACTTAGTCACACATATCCACCTCATCTTATCATGGAAAATTCGTTAAAATGACAATTCGTGCAACTAAGAATTCTCGAAAAAAGAAAAAATGAAGAATTATTTTTAAATATATTTCACGAAAAAAAACACGACAATTCTTCACAAATTTTGGAGGAAGTCTATTATGCACTGTAATGTATTTGCTACAAATTGGAACACACATAATACATTGTTTAGGTGTGATTTTGACTGGATAATCAAATTTTGGCAGAGTTTTTTGATTTAACATCATCGAAGTGAAATTGTCAGGCAACGGAAAAGCATTATAGGTCGATGGGGAGGCAATAAAAGGTGAAACTAAGGCATTAAGGGACGATGGGGGGCGTTAGAGCGCGGCGCCGAGGCGTTAAGGGGCAAAGAAGAGGCGTTAAAGTGCGACGGATGCATTAAAAGGTGGTGGGAAGGCATTAAAGGGCTATGGAACGGAGATGCACGTCGACCAGGAAGCGTGAAATAACAATGGAGGTGTGGTAACGGTCTATGGGGAGGCGCTAAAGGGTGATGCGTGGAGGTCTAAAGGCGAGGAGAAAGCGTTAAAGACGAAGGAGTGTCGCTAAAGGGCAACAGAGAAGCGTTAAATGTCGCCGGAGAGACACCAAAGGTGACGGAAAGGTGTTAAAGGTCGGTGGAGATGCATATAACAATGACTGAGAGGCGTTAAAAGGCCCCACAGATGCATTAAATGGTCATGGGGAGGCATAAAATGGTGATTACAAGGTGGTAAAAGGCGATTAGGTGTCGTTAAAGGGTGACCATTAAGCATAAAATGACGGTGGAAAAGCATAAAGGGCAGGAGTTAAAGGAGAATGTGTAGGCGTTTTGGAGTGGGGGGAAAGCAAGGGTGACGGAGAGGCGTCAAATGTCGACAGAGAGTCATTAAATGGCGACGAAAAGGCTTTAAATGGTAACTGAGAGGCACTAAGGAGCGACGGGAAGGTGTTAAAGGGCGAAGAAAATATGATAAAGGTCGACACAAAAGCATTGAAGAACAATGTTAAAGGTGTCGCTTTGATGTTGAATAGTGATGAGCAGGCATTCAAGGGCGATGGGGAGGTGTTAAAGATCAATGGAGGGGCGTTAAAAGACGATAGAGAGGCGTTAAAAGACAATGGAAAGGCGTTCAGGGAAAAGATCAGGCGTTAAAGGGTGACGGAGAGGCCTTCAATTGCAACGAAGAGGTGTTAAACTAAAAGCATATTAAAGGTGAAGAAGAGTCGTTGAATAGCGACGGAAATGCACTCAATTGCAAAGAAAGAGTGACAAAAAATCGTTAAAGCGTGACAGGAGTGTGTTTACAACGCCCTTTAATGCCTCTCCATCCCCTTTAACACATTCCTATTGTGAGTTTGTCGACGCCCTTTAATGCGTCTCCATAGCCCCTTAATCCCTCTCCATCACCTTATAAAGCATCCAGTCAATCAATCAATAAAACTTCTATATCACCTAAATTCTCAGCGAACAGAGCTCAGAGGCGCACAGATCCTCACAATGATCTCGTGTTCCGTCAACAGGGAGGCGGGCCACCAAGGGGCTATGACAGGATAACCAAAGCTATGGGAAAAGCTTTTGACCCAGTCTTAGTTTTAAGGAGAACAAAAAATGTATTGAATTTGTGGAGCATAAATATTTTGAGCATTTCTACCAAACAAGTAAATCTGTAAGTAATGCAGGCTGGTTTTCTCTTGGGGTTCAGAACATTATAATGCATATTTTAAAATGAATGCGAAATTTGACAGGACGCCAGTGTAGTTGTTTTAGAAAAGGAAGAGAAAGATTAAAACGTGATGCTTTGGTTACCACTCCAGCAAGGCAGTTCTGCACACTAGCGATGTCCTTTTATAAAATGTTGTGAAAGAGCGATTTTCAAATAATCTAATTTGCTACTAACCAGTGCTCTTTGGATGATGCAGATAAATTTGTGCCTTGACCTAGAATTCAGCATGAGAAATTAGTTCAGGATTTTTCTCGCTGAAGTTTGGACCCAATGAGAAGTCAATGTTAAGCTACAGCTTGGATCCTGCCATCCAAGCCGATACACACATTAAACAATGTTGTGACTTCTTTTAGAGATTCCACAGATGATAGGGTTATGTAAATTTGGATATCATCGACATAAGGATGGTGGTTTATATCTAGACTGGAGATTATAGCGCTGAGTGGTGTGGTGTATAAGGCAAAAAGTGGTCCCACTGCAGAGCCCTGTGAAACTCTATAATATTATGAGAGTGTAACTTTAATCTGTCAGAGTGTCTGCTATTGTTATCCCCCGACCGACGAAGTTAGGGCGGAGTATTAACGTCACCTCTGATGTCCGTCCGCCGTCTGTCTGCATTTCGTTTCGAATTCAGGAGCAGATCACTGAAATTCATGGGGGTATTTTTTCTATATTGCACACACACATACCTTAGGGGGCATACAAGCGCCTTTTGGGGTATATGAACTTTGACCTACTTGAATAGCCGACCATCAGCCATAATTAACTGCAATATGCTTGATATCTGACAGCTATCATTCCCGGAGCAACTCTGGGAAACCCGTCATATTGCACACACACATCCCTTACCGTTAGGTGGTGTAGATGTGCTATTTGGGGTTTAAAAACTTCGACCTACTTAAATAGCCAACCATGAGCCAATATTACCTTTCATATGCCTGATGTCCTGCAAAACGTGCCAGATAGCCAGACCATTACTATGAAACCAAATATGCTGTTTCAGATAGGGATATGCACTGAAAAAGTTCAACTCGATCAAATTCAAATGGCCGACCATCGGCCATAATATTAGCTTTAATATGCTTGATATCTTGCAAATCATGCCAGTTAGCTAAATCATCACTACAATAGAAAATGTGCGGTTTCAGGTAGGTTATGCCCTGACAATTTTTAATTCGATCAAATTCAAAATGGCCGATTCTCGGCCATAATTAACTTTAATAGGCACGATATGTGGCAAACCTAGACATTGAGTAGGAAACAAAATGATTGTGTGGTTTCAGGTAGAGATATGCCCTGAAAAATCTCGATCAAGTTTAAAATGATCGACTTGAGGCCGTTATTGACCTTAATATGGGTAATATCGGGAAAACTGTGCCAGACAGCTAGACCATTACTGTAAAACCAAAATATGAGGTTTCATGAAGTGAAAAGCCTCCAAAAATGTCAACTTTATCTAATTCAAAATGGCTGACTTGTGATCATCATTTAATATCTGTAATATGCATGACATACTGTGCTAAATAGATAGACCATTACTGTAAAACAGAATGTGAGAGTTCAGGGAAGGATGTACCCTTAGAAATGCCCAACAGGGACAGGGAATAATGATGGCCGACTGGCCTCTTGGTACCGATTGCTGCCTATTTTTCAAAAAAGAAGAAAACCAAATTTGAGTCTGAGCAGACATTCCGTATAATACCAATCTGAGAGTCGATTTGTTAATGTAGTATGGTGAACGTTGACGAAAGCAGTGCTGATTCTGTAGAATGATGTTTCGTGTAGGCTGATTGTAGTGGATTAGATGTATGGTTATTTTTAAAATAAACTTGTAAACGAATGGCTATTAACTTTATCTAAGATTTTGGAACTAAAACTCGCTTTGGATACATGCCTGTAATTTTTCAGTTCGTTTTTAGAAATATATGTTTTTAACTGATGGTCCTATATATACGCATCTTCCCACTGCAAGGCTCTACTTCTCTTGAGGTCTTGGAAGATGTATATACCCAGTCATTAGTATGTTGGGACAATTTTTAGCATGCTTGTAGGAATGGTGTCCAGATCACACGATGTTGGCGATGAGCCCAAGAAAGCTTTTCTTTTTCATCTTCTGTCGCACGTTCAAAAACTTTCATTTTTAATTTAATTTCAGTTTGTTTGCACTGATGGAATATATGGTACCTTATCTGAACATTGGAAACGAGCAAATTCAATTTTATCTACAAAGTATTCCGAGAAATTTTCACAAAGTGATTTTACTGCTGTGAATTCTGGCAGAGCAGGTGGTGGAATTCTACGCAGAATATTTATTATAGAGTTCCATAGGCGACTTGGATTGTCGGAATTGTCTGAAATATCATCAACTAAAAATTCAATTTTGCATTATTCATTTTTCTTTACATGGTGGCACCGATCGCACTATAACATTTCTTCTTCGCCCTTTAACGCCTCCTTATTGCCCTTTGATATGCTTCCTCGTTGCCCTTTAATGCCTACTCATTGTCTTTTAACACCTTCTCATTGCCCTTTAACAACTCCTCATTGATCATTAAAGCTTTTTCTTCGCTCTTCAACACCTCTCCATTGCCCTTTAACGCCTTCTCATCGCCTGATCATTTCACCTTAAGCATGCCTAATCATTTAAAACTAACAGAATTAGATTATCCAGTCAAAAGCATACTCAAAAGAGGTATTATATTACGTGCTCCAATATGTAGCCTATATATGTTACAAATCATATTTAAAAAGAAAATGATTTCACAATCAAAATCTCCTAGCTTTATGTGTTAAAAATCATATTTTTCTTCACTTGAAATTAACCTTTTGATCTTGAAGATGACCTTTAGTCATCAAAACAGTATCAGAATAGGTTATTCAGTCAACATTACACACAAAGGACCTCGGAATTGACCTTTAGACCTTGAATATGACTTTGAATGACCATAATAATACCATAAATGGATTTTCAAGTCAAAATCCTATGAAAAAGAGGTATTAGGCCTAGGCCTACACATGTTCCTTGTTTCACTTTGAAATTTACCTTTTGACCTTGAAGAGTCATGAAAATAATATCAGAAATGGATTGCCCAGTCAAAATCACACATAAATGAGGTATTACAGTTGTTCCTAGCTTCATTTGTTGAAAACTTATATTTGACCTTGCAATTGACATTACATTCACAAAAATGCCTGGCAAACTGTTGGCTTTGTGTACTTGACGCAGACTCACACGCAGACGCACACTCGGACGCACGATCAGACGCAGAAGAACTTTCCCATGTTCCGCAGTTCCCACGTTCCGATAACCATGATAAAGTTCCTCAGTTGGTTTGCCAGGCCACCATATTTAGTTGAACCTTACAATTCATGAAGTATGTTTTTTGCGCCAGACGTATAATTGATAGGTCTAGATTGTAAAACCACCGGGTGCAATTTGTTCACCATTGAGCATTTATTTTTATTTTTCTGACTTGGCGGCCATTGCTGAATATCTTGTTTTCGCTCATAACAGTTTGTTCCGGCTTCAAGCTCCAAAATTCTGAAAAAAATGTCCCCCAAGATTATTGACAGCGCCTAGCAAACACAAAACATTTGCATAAAATTTGTACAACGGCGGCCAAACGTCTTCGACGCTGGTCCAAAATTGTAAAAATGTTATACACGTTTTGTGTTTGCTGGGCACTGCCGCAGATGGCAGCCAATATCAGAATATTCTGTGAAACGCAGTGACGTCACTCGGTGAAAACAAGGTTATATAACACCCCCTCCCCATTACTTCATTCTGTGAAACGCAGTGACGTTTATATAAGACCCCTCCCCCATACTTCATTGTATTAGCCAGCTCGGTGAAAACAAAGGAGGTCAAGGTCATCGAGTTTCACAGAATATAGGTCTAGGCCTAACTATATAGCATGCTAAATATCGGCTATTGATCACTCTAATAAGTTACGTTAAAGTTAAGGTGATAAACATGCTAAAGGGGATAGAAACTCATACTCGATCAAACCGATGTTGTTGTCACGAATCCCTCATGGCGCAAAACATTCATCCTATGTTGACTCAATGTTGGTCCACCGTCCGCGATGCGATGCTGGCATATAGGCTACTGAATCAGAATAGAGTAAACTCATGCTTGCATATATGTTTGTTGTTTGTTGGTCCAGTTTCGTAGTCGGTGGCTCAAGTTTTTGAAAAAAACATTTTGTCAAAATGAAAATGGAACCAATAGGAAGGTCTGCTTTAAAAATGACGGATGAGAACTCCCGTCCTTTCCGTCAAAGATCGACATTGTATTCAAACAACGAGAGTCATTTGTTATAGGCCTATTACCGCCTTGCCATAAATGATATAATGACCCCCCCCCCCCCACCTCTCGCAGGGCCCGGTTCTATCCCCACCAGATTGTTTTAGGCGTCTGAGTCTGCGTGTGCGCCTGTGTGTGCGTCTGCGTCGAGTACACAAAGCAAAATTTTCAAGCCGAGACTCATCGGATTTTAATTGAGCATAAAAACATCAAAAACATTGTATATGTAACAAAACAAGGTTAGGTCATTTTTATAAAAGCCCTCGAGCTCGGATTACTTTGCTTGATATCTAATTTCAGTGAATTCAATTGTTAATTTGTTACTATTTAAACTTCCATGACGTCATACATCACCATAAGACATATTTTTGTGAATTTAATGGAACCACCTGTGAATCATTATTCAATTTATTTCGGAAAAATGTCGAAAATCTGTTAATAGCAATAAACAACGTCAAAATAACAAAAAATACAATATTTTTTAAATAGCAATACAGCCATGAGCCGGATCGCTATAAGCTCTATTTTATCGTATTCCTTGACCTCGAAAACATAGGGTTAGACACTTTATTTGTGCATCTGCGACGATTAGTTTTTAAATTAAGGACACAAATACGATCTGCTATAATGGCCGCTTTGAACAGATCTGGTGACGTGTAACCCTGAACACGTTCAGTAAACAAATTAATTATGACGTCATTATTATATTATAAATGAACAATAAAACGTTGCACAGCGTCTCTGTAATTTATAAATCACATGAACTAATATATATTATTGCGATTTCTCGCAATAATTATAACGCAAACAAAACCTAATGGTATGTGAACACACTATCATTTAACAAGACCTATATAAACGTAATACGATGTTTAAACGTTTCTGCGTATTAAATCTTCCTACTATATCGAATTTTAAAAATAACATGAAAATACATCTACAAGATAACTTCATTACATATTTGGCGCTTCCCAAATCGATTGTACAATGTATTTGTTTTATTAAATGCGTATCGTTAGCGTCAACACATCGATTAAATTGTAGGAACTGCACACACAAAGGGCATATTTAGTGCATTTTCAGGATTGGAGGTTGTACGGTTATAATGCCGTTACCATGGCAACGTCCCCGATTTTTTTTTTCACAACCATCCATTTCCTAGTCCAGACATATCAAGCAATCAAAAAACTATGGTTGTGCTTTGTTCTACCGTGGGGAGGGGTTACTCCTATTTCTAGGCCTCTTTTAGAGAATGGCCGCAGCACTATTAGGCACAAGTAGAGCTCACGTTCTAAATTCGTTGTGCTTTCGTTGACCGAGGTTTGTTCCAGTCACATGTAAACGACGTACGGTTCACGCATAAACAAATAAAAATTACAATTTGAGTCCGAATTGGGACAAACGTCGCAAGCTGGTTGCGAGTGCACAGCGTGTTTTTAACGCAAAGGGCAAATGAACAGCACTTTGCTAACGTGTTGGACGGATACAGTGCGCATTAAACCTTAGGATTGTAGTGTCGACGATTACAGTAAATTCTATCAGTTTGTTTTGATAACAAATTGATAACAAAATCGGCACTTAAAGCCGTGTATCATGTGAAACACCACCCCAAATAATTAAAAATAAAATGTCGTTCTTCAGACCTCCAAGGGTCAAGCTGCATAAATAACATAGTCACAGCGTGTTGCTCGAGCGCTGGACAAGCTGTGGGCGAATGCCCAACGTTTTCTTCGAGCGCTCATGCAGCGCAAGGCAAGCGTGTTGCCCGCGACTGCCCGGCGTCCTCAACGGGTAGCAATGTGATACATAGTAAATGTATTTGACGTTGATAAAACGTTGTTCTAGCGCGCCTTACGGGTTTCTGGCGATCTTCTGGCGTGTACATTTATACGTTCATATGCGTTCAATATTTTAAACACACCCAACTTCCTTTGACGACTACATTGCGCACAAAAATATGCGTAGGGTTAGTGCAGCGCCCTCCAAAAACCAGTAACGAATGCTGACGCACGTACGACCGACGCACGACAGACGCTCTGGCAGAAAAAAAACAATTTTCGGTGCGTGGGTCGTGCGTCGACTATGTGTGACTGAACCTTACGGTCAGAAAAAAATAAAAAATGCCAGCACTGAGCTCGCATGTAGCGCCCATCCAACGTGTTCCTAACGCATTTCCAGCGAACATATAACGTATATGGGGCGTGCTAAATGCTTTCTGACATATTCGTGCCTCGCGCTGGCGATGCGCGGTGTATTCGTTAACTCTGTCGCCCTGCAAACGCGAAACGCGATGGCGAAAAGCTGTGTATTCGCTGATTTATGAACCTGATTTATTTATAACACGCTGTATATTCGTCTTAAACTCGCTGGCTCTTCTCATATCCTGACAATATTCATGGACGCACAGCGACGCACTGCTCTAATTTTTGTCACTCAAGGCGTGGGCTGTCACGTGCGTCGTGTATGTGTGACTGGGGTATAAGATCCGGTGAATTGTATTGAAACATTGAAACAGCCACCATTATTTAGTGGTGAATTAAATATTATTTCCATAATTTTTTATAATGTTCCAGTCTGACAACAAAGTATAGTTTTAGTCATTTTTGTTTGTATTGTTATAATATATTTCATAGGATGATGCAAACATATTCAAATGGATATGGAATATGAAATAAAATTATTGTGGACAGTATCGCCAGCGAAATATGTGTGTGACATTCAACTTGGCTATACTGCGTGCAAAGTCAAAAGGCAGTATCTGCTTACTTTACAAGTAAGCAGATACTGCCTTTTGGCTTTGCAGAGTACTATTCTGCTCCAGACAGTCAAGCAGCGGTAACTGCTTACTTTTCACGTGAGCCGTTACCGCTGTTTGCCCGGCAGTATTTGAAGTGCAGAGATTGGAGATAATAAATGTGCCGCCCTTCCTGGATTATCATGATTATCCCGCATTAGACCGATATTAATTAGCTTTTGATCCCGGATAACGACGGCGCATGCGTCGTTTAAGGTCACAGGTCAGCGACTGACCGGCATCGTAAAAGCCGGGCACGACCCACCACCACACACACGTGGACACATGCTATTAAGAATCTATAATAGATTCTTGATGCTATATAATAATCGTTTCTCCTTTCTCAATTCAACTAAAATGAGTCAGCGATACAAAGCAGGTTATAAGTATTATGCCTAATATTCTATCCAACAGATATTTGAATTCGCAGTAACACGATACCTTTTTCATGTAAGCTACCATTAACACAAATCAGCAAATTAATGACTCGACACGAATTGAGTGGAGTCTGCAGCTGTTAGTGTCTTATGTCAAGTGTTTTAAATACATCGGAATTCAAATCTCTGTTGGATAAAATATCAGTCATAACATTCCAAATAGCAGCTTCGATGCGTCGCATCCACGTATTTTTCCTCGTTTTCATTCACTTTAAGGTGGGAATTGCTACTGCAATTTCAAAGTGAATGAAAACGACATGATTTTATACAATACCAAGCGAAACTCATCACAATATTTATTATGCGCTTACATTTGACGCACTATGGTAATTATACGAAATAAAGAGAAACCATGTATTACATTTTTGTATTTTTTTCGATGTTTATTCGTTTATTCATGTCTCACCTCAGTACATACATACACATAATACATACATGTATTCATAAAAGGTACGTCACAGTGTCTATACATACATACCGAGCCACTCTACAGGGAATTATGAGTGACTCATAGTGTCATTACTTTACTAAAATTAATTATTTATTCTTTTTTTTAATGAATAGCATGTGATGCATAGCAGGTATTGACAGGTTTTTTTAAAATCGTAAATGCGTTTTCTTTCTTTTTAAATCAGATATGGTCAGCGATGTTTCTGCGTATATGTACATGTAGCATGGCCATTTACAGCACAGTTGTTTTCAGACAATTGTCGAATTTTACAACGAATATCGTTGTAATATCTTGTATTCTGTTATAACCGACAACAACGAACATCTGTCCGTACTATTCATCAATCGCAACCATGCCCCGGCGTTATGCCAGCGTCGCAGACGCTGGCACAACGCTTGGGCAGCGTCGGCCCAAAGCTCCCAGCAGTGTCATGCACGGGACGTGTTCCATCCTCGTAAAAGCGCGCTTGTCCACGCGTCGTATAATAATCAACTTTCTGATGCCCAGACCCGGAGATTTATATTATTTATGTTTTTTATCTTCTGTGTGATCTGTGGAATTTGATTATACCAAGGAAGAAGCTATTATGTAATCCATTTTGTAAAATGGTGTTTGCTCACTGTGAATCAAGAACAAAGGCATATGTGAATGATTTGACGAATATTCTGCGAGTCCTTAACTTGTGTGTTGCTCTTATAATTCCCGTTTTTCTTCGAGGGAAAGTAATTGTCAGCAAAAATCAATGAAAATTACGTCAATACACTGGCCCTATCACATCTAATTAGCAAAGAGTTTTAGTTTAAAATCTGAACCTTAGGATTTTATAATATTTTCAGTCAGAGTTTCTGTTCACGAAAATCAATGCCCTTCCACTCAAGGGGTGCCCCAACACCATCCATATAAAACTTCTTCAGATCCATTCATCCTGGCAATGTGGGGAACACCATTTATATTCAAGTGTTGGCACAATGATGGGCTGTCGTTGGCCCGATGTTTCGTATGGGCCTTTTTGATCGGGAGCAGTAAGTTATTGAATATTATTTAGGAGTGCACTTATCTGAGATATGTGCGCAATGCGGCAGATGCGTCGCCACAAAACAGCTATTATTATCTGCACGTCCCCCACAAAACCATTCAGGGAAAGATAGAAACTATTTACGAGGCTATCGAGCGGTGACGCCTTAATCTCGCCAGAGGGGCCAGTGCTGCTTAACCCTCAAAGCGCTGAAATTCTTTTATACAAACCATAGATAGAGACCAAAGGGTTTTTTCAATTTGAAATCACAATGAATGTCTTAGTAAGTTCTTTCCGCTTCATTTAAATACATATCGTCGCCACGGAGCTAAAGGATCCTATCTGACACTCGTTAGAGTGGCAGATAGGATCCTTTAGCTCCGTGGCGACGATATGCTATGGGTCTACGGTCATTAGAAATATTTTATTTTTTTCAGTGCGGGGAAAGACGTCAGAATCTGACGTCTTTAGACATCAGATTCTGACGTATAAAGACAGTCCCTGCACTGAGAGGGTTAATGTAAATGTATGTATATCTATATAATTTATATACTAGTTTTTAATTAATTCTACTTAACGGCTGTGTTCTATATTCAGCGTGAAATTGAAAAAATAGTTCCATTTGGAATAGCCATCTAGATTTCAGTACCAACTACTATAATTACGACAGGTCTAATTTTTGGGCTTTTGAGGCTGGCAGTTGGGCTAACAATGCCAGCCTCAGATGACTAGAATATTTGTGGCAGTAATATGAAATGAGGTAACGACGCCTTATGGACAAATATGCGCTTATTTATAATTTACAGCTCCCTTTCTCTGTCATTGACGCCTCCGTTAAACGCCGTGTGTTGTATTGTTGAGGATACCCTTTCATAACAGCAATATACAATGCATAAAACATAACAATAGTATAATCTTGTAAATGTTGAATGGAGTCATTTTCCGCCCGGTATCGCCAAATCCATTGTCCATGCATACGGTGGTTGATCCCAATCATTGCCCTTCAGCGAAATCACCCCTTGTATGTTAGGCTATGCTTTAATATTTATTACGGTACTTTAGGGGTAATTTGTGCATAAAAAACTTAAAGAGAAAGTATGTCACAAAAACGTTTCACAAATCATATCTCTCTGCGTTAGTACGTCTCCAAGATCTTATTTAACATATCACCCATGGTTGTTATTTTTATTGTCAACAAGCATTAATTGTATAATTCCGGCCCTACGGCCAATCTCCTTTACTGAAGCGAATAATTCCCCGTGAATCGTTTACTTCAGGGCGTGCGAGCTAAGATTTTTTTTTCCTCACAAAGCCAATTTAACCCTTTCAGTGCGGAGACTGACTTAAGACGTCAGAATATGAGTACATTTTTTATAATGGCGGTAAGCTCATAACAAAAGTATTCAAATAAAGCGGAAAGAGCTAACTAAGACATTTATGAATAATTCAAATTGATAAAACCCTTAGGTTTCTTGGTTAAAAATATAAAAATATGTCGGCGCTTTCAGGCCTACTGATCATACCTATAGGGGCCTATACTTGGAGATTTATCATTGTGGTCTTCAGTTACAGTCATTTTTCAACCCGCTACTTTTGAGTGTTTTATTTAGTGTTTTCTTTATTTTTAAACTAAAGTGTCAACTCTTTATACTCAATTTCGGTAAATCAGAATACGTTATTAGTTTGAAAATTAAACAAATGTGTGTAATATAATAAATATTGTCCCTATATTGCTGTGCTATTTCGTTGAGCCAGCTGCGTCGCAGACGTTGTCACAACATTAAAACAACGCAGGGTGAACGTATTATATTTGCTGCGCAAGAAACACTCATCTAAAATAATTATAAGAAGCGCGGTTTTTAGTTTTCCTTCTCCAACTCCCTTGCTCTGCTGTAAAAAGTTACAATACCGAAATTATTCGGATCCATTGTATAAAGAATAAATTCCATAACGGGCTTAGTATTTTATTTCATATCAAACCCGGTCATAAAGATAAGCTGTCGATTGAGCCACTTTGATTAAGCCGCCAGAAAGCCTTGATGTAATGCTGGTTACCTGTTGGTCCAGCGTCTGCGACGCTGGCCCAACAGTGAACCGGCATTGCATCAACGCCTCGTATTTGCCCGTGATATATAGGCCCAGAAGAAGGACACGAGGAAGGCGGTCCTTATCTGTGACCGTCAATATCAGATATAGTCGCTCTGTTTTCTCAGAGGTGCTGTATAAATTTGCACCGTATTTGCTTATTACTCTGTTAAACCCTTCAGGGCGGGAGTGGTCCGCACGACCGGAGCTGCAAAGGCGGTGACCTCCGCCAAAAAAGAAATATTTGCCCTGGGCAATCGTGACCATGGCACTCCCATGGCAGAGGCAGAAGCTCAAGTGATTTGTTTTTGCCGATAGTAATACGGCATGGAACATTTTATTGCAGAAAATGCAGCACATCCTAAATTATTTCTCAGAATGTTTGGACGTATGGTGCTTTATTGGTGTCAGAATTATACTGGCATTTTGTAGATCTTTGAGCACTTGTCCGCTACCACAGTATGTTATAGTGCCGCTAGAGACCTAAGACACGCTGGTGAAGCCGGGCCTTGGATCTGTGTCTCATTTTCAAAACGTACTGTTCTCGTGGACAATACTATATACACAAGTGTAAAAGATGGGTCTCTTGACGCCCAGCCTGTGTCAACAACACGAATACAACTTCCCAGAAGATCCGAGACCCTCATCCAATTCTGGTTCAGTGCTTGGTCACCGTCTGCGACGCTGACCAAACATTAAACCAGAACTGGGTGAGTGTCTCATCTTTGCTGTGATTCTACAAAAGACACCTGTACATTCGTTATCTAAGCACTGGACATGTAGACCCGTTAAATATCCCCGGACTGACACAATTGATTGCTTATATATCAGAACATATAACTATGAACATGTTAGTGATGCATTTGGAAGGTCACACCAAGGAAAATAGAATCAGATTCTATTTTCCTTGGTCACTCAAAGGGGGTTTGGTATCCTTGTTCACACCATGCTCACACCAAGGAGTCTAACTCTATGCTTAAACCAAGAAATCAAAAAAACAATTGACGTCATTAGTTGTGATCATGTTTTGCTGCTCATTATAAAATTATATATATACACCTCAAAAATTGTAAAAAAAAGTGAAAAAAATGCAAAAAGGCAGTTGTTGTACAACATAACTTTAAAGCAGCCCCTTGGGATGACATCAATTTTCGTTTTAAGTTTTGTAATGAAGTAGTGTATCCCCGAGATCATGATTTTATTTTTTTCAGGACTTAGATTTTTAAAAATATTTTTTATCAACATTTCTATGAAACCGCTTAAAACCCAAACAAACTTATTGTACACCTAAACACTTGCTAAAGGACGGTTAAATGTTCCTACAGCATTGGGCCACATGGTGATGCCGTCGGCCCAGCGTTGGGCAGACAATCAGTGTTGCAGGTGTATCACCTCATGTCCTGGCTATAAGACACCAATCAGACACCAATTAGCGGCGATTTCTTTGATCTCCTCGTCCAAGACGTGGGAATATGCGTGTAAAGTTTTGTATATTGCTGACTTGTTTTGTTTACATGGCAATATACGACCTGGAGATTTAACTATTTCACTCTTTTTCGGTGTTTTAAATAGTTTTTTGACTTTTTTGTATTTTTAGTTAAGATCAGTAGGCTATATAGCTTCATATAAAGTAATTTTTCAAAATTGACAACATTGAAAATGTCTCATCCCAAGGGTTCCCTTTAAAATGCTGACCGAAGTCAACAGTAGACGTCGGTCCAACGCTGTCCGAATGGAGAGACAGCATTGAGAATACTGGCCGTCAACGCGAATGCTCCTGGCCACCCAGCAAAATACGAGACACTGAACCAATGCTGATTTAATGTTGGCCCAGAGTCGAAGACGATGGGCTAAAATAAAATCATAATTGGTTCAGTGTCTCGTGTTTGCTGTGCAGCGTGTAGCATTGACTCCGCCTTGATCACCCTCCTGTTCATATAACTCATAGAGAGTTTTAAATCGGTTCATTCCATGTAGGCCCCACCTTTGCTCAGTTTATTTCGTAGACAAAAAGTATTGATAATGAAAAAATAGAGATAATGCATAGTTGTGGCTTTATTGATAAGGATTTACATAAGTATATAAGTGTCTAGTCATTTAGATATCCTAGTGATACATCAAGTTTCTAGCTACTATACCTGTATAGATACACTTATCACGAAAACTAACTAATAAGATTTTTTACTCGCCATTTTGCTTATCATGAAATGTGAGCTAGTATATGCACACTGTTAATCGTCTAAAATGGAGAAAGCAATTAAAACAACCAACATAATTATAATGATTTGGCTCATCACTTTAATAGTGTCAGTCACATCGATTGTTATGACAGATATTTTTACCCCGAGCAATGCTGCAATTCATAGACAAATCACAGTAACTACTAACTTGAAACCTTACTGTTATGCCGTTTGCCTTTGCATGCAAGGCAGATAATATATCCACGCGATGATCTCTATGTTAAAACACACCACTACATTATTTTCTTTGTCTGACCACTACATTCTAAGCCGGGAATGGAAAGTTATTGTTGATAAAGTACACCATGACTAATTATCATGGTGCTATAATCAGTCAGGTGTGACCGAGCTGTTGATTATGAGGGATCCTCATTATCAGATTATGGTCGGATGTGTTTTAAATCAGTTAAAACCCTCGGAGCTCTACATTCTCAGCTAAGAATGTAGAGCTCTTCGGGCTTTATCCTATACGTAAGAATAACCAAATATTCTGCTGGATGTTGGAATACATTGAATATAGAGTGAACGATTTTTCATGCAGTAACATACATGTGTGAAGCATGCAGCCCTTTACCAGACACATTGCCCAAGTGCTGGTTCAATGCTGGCCCAGCATTGAACCAGCACAGAATCAACGTCTCATTTTCGCTGTTAGCTTTCAATACTTCTCCGGCCGTTATGTGCAGTGGGACCTCAAAGACACACACAAAGCCATGAAAAGACGTGACTGTCATTGTCAGTTACTTAAGACTTGTTAACAAAGCACTTGGCATGAGGACAAGGAGACGATCAACCAACTGTGTCATCACTATAATACCATTCTATATTACGCTGGTATATATTAGGCAGTTACACAATGGTATGGTTACTTAGGTACTCGTGCTGAAAATGTTTTTAGAAAAGGCATTTCTGCTATTTTGAACTTCACATTGATCTTGGGACTCCTTGCTCTCTGCTCTGCAAAGCCAAAAAGCCTGCTTACTTGTAAAGTAAGAAGATACTGCTCTTTGGCTTTGTAGGGCAATAATGTAGCGCTAGGATTTGGGAGTATATACCACTGGTTTTTTGGTTTCAGTGCGAAATCATTATTATGCACGTTTAATATGCATATGATGGAGAAGCATGAAAAAGTGGGACACTGACTGACATCATAAATGCAAGATACCCTCTTTTATTTCTGGTAACATGTATGTTTGAGCCAGAGTGCCCCAACACTACAAGACATTCACCCAGGGCTGGTTTAATGTTGGTCCACCATATACGACGCTGGACCAAGCTCAAACCAGCATTGGGATATCGTCTCGCGTTCGCTTGGGCCGCACCTGCCGCTATACTAACTTTTTTTATCCTCAGCATTACGCCAGCGGCGACAGCAAACATCAGTCTGGACAAAAAACAGGTGTTAGCACGCCGTCTATATCCATATAGGACTTATAGTCAGAGTGTTGTCCAGTTTAAAAAGGTCATGCTATGAATCTTCAGTTAGATTACGAAGAAATAGGAGCAGAGGTGAAACAATAATTAAAATTAATGTTATTAAAACATAAATAGGTTTATTTATTATGTGTAAAGTAGCATATACACTTCTTCATTTATCTGTCCCTTTAATCTCAATGCTGCGATTGTTATTTTATTATTATTTTCGAGAGAACTTTTGAAAAAAACAAGAGTCATCTCTCATAAAACTCCCCACACGCCAGTGTATATTTGAATGCAAATTAGCCCAATAGTGATGTTGAATTTAGACTGGAGTGTATTATGTGATATCCCAGCAAACACAAAACATTTGTATGACATTTATACAACGTCGGCCCAGTGTCTTCGATGTTGGTCCAACATTGTATAAATTTCATACAAATATTTTGTGTTTGCTGGGATGCACGCAATTTCCAGTCTCATAGGTTATGAATTTATCCATACGTTTGAAAACTAGACCCAATCAATGCATTATAGA
Source organism: Flabesymbios commensalis (assembly GCA_964017125.1). Taxonomy (NCBI): domain Eukaryota; kingdom Metazoa; phylum Annelida; class Polychaeta; order Terebellida; family Flabelligeridae; genus Flabesymbios; species Flabesymbios commensalis. The sequence goes on along the minus strand of OZ024914.1, from coordinate 38,255,741 downwards.
TGTTTTCAGGTCTGTGCATCTACGTTTGATACATTTCAGGCAGAATTGTGTTTTCAAGACACAGTTTGAATGCATTGAAAAAACATCTCCCCACTAAAAGTGTTGACATCGTTGTTTTATGTGACATTGTGTTATAGGTAGTGTTGCTGTACATAAATAATAATCTAAGGGAATATAATATACAGCGTCCCCGCAATATTAAATAACGTCACATGTGATTGATTCCACCACGAATGCGTGCGGAATATAAAAACTGAATAATTCCAACATTTACTTTCTGTGCATGTACAAATGTCATCACCGCGGGTTAATCTGATATATTCTAGACGTTGTTCAGCTGTATGCTGATGCCGCTAATCGCATATTAGTGGTGATCTCACGAGCTAAGAATCCAGCTCAGATACAGCCTTATTTACGCAGAGGATTATGTAGACCGCCAAAAGTCAAAGGCCAGATACGTGGATACCCGTCTCAAAACCAATGCTGGTTAAATGCTGGCCAGCGGTATGGATGTTGGTCCAGCATTCAGCCAATACTGCATGAATGCTTCTTATTTGCTTCACAACATAGGCTTACTTGAGACAGTAACCCAATGTTGTGTTGATGTTGGCCCAGCGTCTACGACGCTGTGCCGACATCAAAATAACATCGGGTCACGCTTACGCGGCATGGCTTGACCTGTTGCAAAATGAACTCTCATGTGCAATGTAAGTGCCAGGTCTGAAAAAAATATGAACTAATGCAGGAAAATGTTTTGCAGTTGATTTCTATATTTTATACGTTCATTTTTCTTTATGATCTATTATCGGCCCTTGTATTTAAACGGTTATTCTAATCTTTGTCATGTTTATGATTTTCACACCTAGTTGATATTTCCTGGTGGCAAATATACTTCACCTGTTGGGCCGCTGATTATTGACCCCACCTCTTAAGCACATAATCCCTTGTAAAATAAATAAACAAAGTAAATCTGCAAGCTAATAATGCATATTTATTTACCTTCACTTAGATATGTGATCAGCTTTATGAATTAGAAACACACGAAGCGTAACATGGTGAATATAATAATTATTTTTTTTGTTCAATTTATTTGAATACGGGCGTCTAGTACTTAGAGAGTGACAGACAAACATATAGCACGGGGTAGATCAAGGCTATTAAACCATGTTCCGCGCTTGTCATTTGCTTAGTTCTACTTTAGCGGGCGCGCGCACACATACAATAGGATAGCGGCATCAACTGCACGGTATGTCTTTTAAGCGTATTCTTTATACTTATATATTTTATTCACACATGCTTTCACACACTGTCGACAAAACGTGACTGTTGTACATTCAAGTATTTAATTTTGTTCAATCATTCTCGTGTGTCGTCAAAACTCTGGCAGCCCAGCAAACACAAAACATTTGTATAACATTTATACAACGTCGGACCAACGTCTTTGACGTTGGTCCAACATTGTATAAATGTTATACAAATGGTTTGTGTTTGCCGGGAGGCCTACATTCTGCAGAACCACATATCAGCAAACGTGAGATACTGTCTTTATATGGTCGTTTAGCTCTTTTACCGCAAAATTATTTAATTTGAATTTTCACCCACTTGAAGTTGTGTCTCGCTGACGCGATCCACAATTTCAAGTGAGTGGAAATAATTCAGGTTTGACAAAACGAAGGTAAACTATTTTGAAATCTTGCGGATTGATGTCAAGTTTTATCTTCAACATGTTAAAAATATGGTATTTAATGTGCCAAGAAAATGTAAAAAAACGAATATACTTGGGACCTGCGGTTAAAGGATAAATGTAAGACGAAGTGTACGACCTTAGTGCAACATTAAACCAATGTAGTTGCAGCGCGGGGATCGAATTTAGAAGTCAAAATGTGACGTCTGTAGACCAATCGACTTTAGACCGATCGACTTTAGACGTCAGATTCTGACGTCTAAAGTCGATCCCCGCGCTGAAAGAGTAAAAAATATTTATAATGACCGTAGACCCATAAACATAGGTATTCAATTGAATCAGAAAGAGCTAACTAAAACATTTATGACGATATGAAATTGAAAAAACCCTTTGATTTCCATGGTTTGTACAAACACCTTCAGCGCTTTAAGGGTTAAACGTATCACTGTGTCTGTGGTGTCGTTGCAGAATGCCGCGTCTATTCCTTTTTAGTCAAAGAGTCATGTCGCCATTCTGCACGTTTATTACTTTTATAGCTATGTTCATGTTATTATAGCTGCATATATTTTATCCTTGGGCTAACTCTTTAACCCTTACAGCGCGGGGATCAACTTTAGACGTCAGAATCTGACGTCTTTAGACGTCAGATTCTGACGACTAGAGTTGATTCCCGCACTGTAAGATTAAAAATATTTCTAATGGCCGTAGACCCATAACATAGGTATACAAATGAATCGGAAAGAGCTGACTAAGACATTTATGATGATTTCCTATTGAAAAAAACCCCTTTGGCCTCCAAGGTTTTCATTAAAAATTCAGCGCTTTACATGTTTAAGGGTTAACGGTATCACTTTGTTTTACATTATGTTTCGATAATTTAACCTTTTCATCGCTAATCACGAATATAGTTGTTTTAAATCCGTTTTATCAGCCGATCAAATCACTGTTATTGGGAATAAAATGAGGGTTTACACATCAATATTTGCAATTGTTTGGTCACAAATTAAACAGATAATTATGATAATTTTCTCCCATTTGATGTTGTGGATCGCGGTAGCGAGACATAAGTGTGTAAACATTTAAATAATATACCTTAGCAGACAAAGGTTAACCAGTTGTTATCTTGTTGAAACCTCACAAAAATTGGCTTTCAACTTAAACCCTTTCAGCTCCAGCCTGAATAAGTCGGATTGTCAACCAGTTGAAGTTGTGTCTCGCTACCGCGATTTACAACTTTTAGTGGGTGAAAATATTTAAATTTTGTTTAATTGCAGATCAATATTTGCAACGTTCGCATTTGCAAATTTCATAGCCATTACATACGTTTATAATATTATAGTACCGGTATCAATAAGTTAAAGATTTTAATTAAAAAGCGAAATTGTTTAAGTATTAAACAGTTTTTTGCCAAGGTCGGAAAAATACGATTTTAACCAACATTTTTGTGTCTTAAGACATTTTTTCTGGCCACATGTAGTTGACAGACGTAATGAGGCCCCTGATACTATTGCGTCTTTATATTATTATAGTATTATATTATTATCAGGGGTTGTAGAGAGACATGATACTTTTATCGTTCATATAAAAGTTTAAGATTGAGAGATTGTCAGTAGCGGCATGCAATTTATTACTTTAGCTTTGCCCACTTCCAGTACTGGTGGATACTGGAGTGGTACTTGTCCATGCCTACGTTATCTAGTATTGTCAGTAGTGGTCGGTGAAGTGATATGTTACAGCTCATATTACTCTACTTTAGATAATACTGAAGAGGCAGGTGTGCTCAAGTGAAAAATCTCCTCTCTAATATTATACAAGGTCGTAACTAACTGTTTGCACGTCAGTTTTCACATATTGGTCATTTTAAATATTTTTTGAACACATGATTGTGAATCACATATCTTATTATAATTATCTGAATATATTTTACTGCTAATTATAATATTCCGTCCAGTACCACTAAATGCATTATTAATATCGTTCATTAACCACATAGTAGGCCTACATGGCTGTGTTATATCCCCCAGTATATATGTATCACTGCATATATAGACGTTATTGTCGTTTTGTCATCAACTTATGTATCCAGTAATATTACGAGGGCCGAAATTATTCCATAAAATGTGTAATAAAAAGGGCATCAAGTGCAAGATACATGTAATTTATTAACACTTATATAAATGTTTCAAATACTGGTATAAGATACCAAAATCCCTATCAACAAGTTATAGGATTGATGCGTTGAAATAGAACTATAGATTGGAAACGGACAGCGTATAATTATATACATATAATCAATATATTGGCGGGCAAAGCCAAAATACAACATTAAAGTAAGCAGATACCGCCTTTTGGCTTTACAGAGCAGTACAGAAGCACACATTTGTAAAAAAATAATTGTGACCGACAATTTTATTTGACTTCACTGCCGGCTTATGTCGATTGATATCTTGGATGAGGCATATGCTGACATTTCAGATTAAATCACAACTATCATTTCTAAGGATTAACTCTCCACAGTTTCTCATTTATACCGCCTTGCTAAGTCAAAAGGCAGTACGTGCTTACTTGGAAAAGTAAACAGTTACTGTTTTGTACAGTAGGCTTTGCACAGTAGTATAGTTCATGCAGGCCTATGGGGATGGGTAATATCTTTACTAATAGATGGAAATTTTTAGTTGACGAATAATAATGTTTGTCCTCTTTGTATAGAGGAAGAAGAAGATGAGCTACATTTTCTATTACAATGCCCTGCATATCACCACATCAGCGGAGCTGTGTTTTGTTTAGCTAAACCTCTATATAAAGTTCTTGACTAAACACACGTCTCTGGACGTCTGGGCATGTATGGAGTTAATCCCATAGGAATGCACAGAACTCCTTATCGGACGAGCGAAGGAAAATACTCTCAATAACCCACCATGCCATATCACCCCACCCTCACGTCATCTTGTTGATGTTTGAGAATAATCAGCCACACCCTGGATTATTTACTTTATACACTGTACATGTATATGTCTTTGCCTTTGCACAAAAACAACGTGGTGTTCAAAGACTTAGCCAGTAAATGATAAAAGTCCAAATTTAATTATTGTTGGGCCAGGACGGGGTCTGAGGGCCTCCGACAATGCAATTTGGTGGAATTTGGCTATATTTTTCTACGTCCAGACTGAAACTAAGGCTTTGGTGGTGTCCTTAAAGGTTACTCGATATGGCTTTTCTTACAGTAAGAATTTGCGATATTAAAATGAACTTTTCTAAATAATATGTATTGGATTTGCGAAATCGTATATAAAATCTGTCACAATGTCTCAGTAAATGTGAGGATGATGTTTGTACAATGTTTTGTTACTGCTTGGCCAATGTGTAAGAAGTACGCTCTACATTGGGCCAGCGTTATGTCATTATCTCGTGTTCCCTGTTATAAATATACTCCTTCAACCACCCCTCAATGACTTTCATTCACAAAACGTTTTGAACGAGCAAATTTTGAAATCTTCTGGACATGCTACTGACTCGGTTTTAAAGGGTCGTATCTACCGCTTTGCAAAGCGGCAGATACGACCCTTTAATACCGAGACTCCTGAACAAGTCACGCTGTGTTTGAATCCTACGTAGAGAATGGACCACAATGCAGCTGTCAATCACCTGTCAATAATGCTCAGGCCACCTACCATGGTACAGCTTCTAATTGGGATGTACATGTGACCTCTCACTGACACTTTGATCTCAAATGTCACATACAGACATTGATGATTTCTTTTTTGGGGTTGTGACAGAAACATTACATTTGTCTTTACAATCGTGTTACCATTGTGGATCTATATTCGTTATCCTTGTTCAGCTTGCTCATTAATAGCGGACTGTTAAAATTTATCTGGTTGAATCTCGGATGATTTTCTTTCGACTTAATCTGTACTAATTATCCTCAGCCACATACTGAGATCACAACCACAACAGATGTCCTTGGCTATACCCCTGTGCAAAAGTAAGAGGAGGCCGGTGTGACTAGTGAGAATAGCTTAGGTTGATTTTAATTTTATATCGTATTCGGATAAATTATATTGTTATTGCAATATATTTGTCTTTCCATCGGAGAAACCATATTACATGTGCTGTAGCTTTACCGATCTATTGTAAAATTTGTATTAATTTCGGGAAGGGGTGCATCTACCACTACACAAAGTGGCAGATAAATTTCCATAGTACGTGACGATATTTTGCATCTTCCCACGCAAGGCTCGCTGCTCCAGAGGTCTGCGACCTCGGGAGCAGCGAGCCTTGCTGTCGAGAAGATGCTATTTTGTAGCTCAGTGACAGCTCAGTGACTACTTGAAATCAAATTTATTCATCGTGCATCCTAACCCAAGACTGAATAAAAAAATAAATTTAGGATAGATAACAATACTGCCTCAATGTTGGGCCAGCGTCACCGCCGTTTGCCTAGGAATGAGAAAGCATTGTAATTTGTCATTATGTCAACATCCGGAGGTTTTTCGAAATAACCGTATTTTTCATTGACTTGAAGCTTGAAATTGTGTCAGAGATAATTCTCGCTTTAAAACAAGAACAACTGACTGCTTGAAGAGTACGCAGTTACCGTTGTTCGCTCACACTCAGATTACTATATCATTTATACCCAATCTTATGAAACTTGTGACACGATTTTGCCGTGCAAAGTCAAAAAACAGTATATTCTTATTTTACAAATAAGCAGATAATATTTATTGTTTTGCACGAGGATGTCGTTCGAATACCTTTATGTAGTTACTATGCAATCCTCCTAAAATAAGTCTGGTTATACCAATGATCCTACCAGGTAGCTTTAATGTGTTCAATGCGCGTTGTAGATTAGCAATCGTACGATGGCAGTGGAGCTCTTACTTTTTTCGTATGAATGCCGAAGCTGATGATCTCCGAAAAAAACTTACATTCGTAATTCTTAGGGTGTTCATAAGGCGATCCTATGTCCACCCTAAACTGACGGTTTTTTTTAGGTATTCGTACATTTAGAGCTCTTAGACATGTCCAAGACCAGGGCCCGTATTCTCGTACAAGTTGCGAGATATCGTAGGCTTGTAACTGGTCGAGATAGCCATCTCGACCAATCAAAAGCCTACGATATGTATTGTAACTTGTGCAAGAACACCAGCCCTGGCTACTAGCTTAAGAACAGAATAAGACCTTTTTCTTTGCCTTTTCCTTACGAGGAAATGCTCCTGGAATAGTTGGTACGGCGTTCCTACGGGTCATCGTGACCAGGCTTTTAGAGGATAGAAATACAGAGCCTCATAATAACACCATTATTCCTACGGTAATCGTAAGCATGGCGTAATGATTCATCAAGTTGTCATTATAGGCCTCTTCTGGCGTTTGTACCGCTGTACGAATGTAGACAGTCGTACGACGCTCGTACCAATGCCTCCAGATAATCGTGGGACGAGAGTATGGTTTTCATACGAATTTAACGATAACTTCGTAAGATTTTTTTTGCGAACTCATGTGACGCTGTATGAAAGTTAAGAAATATGAAATGAAGTTTCGTACGAATCTATTGGTCTTACGAACGGCCGAGGCAAACTAACAGTCAAATGTTTCAACAAGTAACATTAATGTGTTTACCACGCGTTTTAGATTAGTATATAAAGCGAATTGACGTGTGTAATATAATCTGTGTGCAGGTATATATGGAGTTCAGTTGAACGCGTAATAAGAAACTTATGTATACCTTATTGCTTTGCAAACCATGTTGTTATACCTTCAGAATATAGATTTGTTCAAAATCAATGCCAAATGTGTCTTTATTGCATGAAGTACTATATATACACACCGGGATAAGATAACAAAAACCTCGTTATATGTTCAAATCGACCTTGTCGGACAGTAGAATGAGTGGTGGGCCCACACAAAGAAATACCTCTATCCATTTTGTGATTAGAATAAGCCATATACACTGACAGAAGATTTACATGTGAAAGACTGTACTTGACACTTGCTGCATCACATCAAACACGAGACATTGATCTAATGTTGACCCATCGACTACGACGCTGGTCCAACATTAAACCAACATTGGCGCAACGTATCCAGTTTACTGGGATGTCCGTCACCCTATATAATTATAGTATTAACATGATTAAAGTGCCGTATCTGCTGTTTTTGAAAGAAGCAGATTCGATCCTATAATAGCAATAATATAATGAATCGTTGGTTGGATGCCATTAAAATTTGACGTGTATGGTAGTTCTCTGCATGTCTAGGTTTATAGTTCTGATTATCTGAGTAGGCCTACCCTTCAGAATTTTTTTACACATAAAATTATGCCGTATGTGATTTTTTTCTCACTTTGACATATGTTTTTTGGCACCCACGCATAGAAGGCCATTTTCCAAGATGCCCCCCCCCCCCAAAGAATCTTGTGAATGTGATATTTTCTGAACCGATGCTTGGATTGCATTTAAATTTGACATGATGGTTTTCAAAATATTTCACACCATCTGACATTGGTGGTGGATACATTTTTTTAGAGATTTTTTAATAAAAGTTATTTCAGGGTATTTTTTTGATGGACAGACCGGGCAATATCTGATGTTCAATAGACAGGCTTACCTTAGCCGTGACGTCCTCTCCGAGGCCGTGGATTGCTGTATTCATTGTACTAGAAAAAATCAGCGTTTTTCAACATGGCGGTCACTGAGAGAGATCTTGACCCCAAGGTCCGAAAAAGGCTATAACTGTTTTATGACTGTGCGGAAAATGAGCTGAGTATGCGATCTCGTAGCTGAAATGTTGCTGATTCTAAAAACAATTAAAATTATTCAGTCAAATAAAATACTATTATTTTAACTGATATGGGCTACATAATTATGTACTTTAAGAGAGGAAAGTCTGTCTTATCATACCAATATGTCACCATGGTCACGAATTTTGGATTAACATTCGATTATTTTTATTTGTATTACATCAGGGTATTGACAATTTCGCATGTTTTTCTCAGAAACAAAAAGATCAGGTTGCTAAATTTAAATAGCATATACACAAGGACATTATTATTATATTAACAGAAAGGAATCTTCTACTGGCAATTTTGAAACTTCTTCCTGCTTCAAAAAAACTGTATATTTACAAACCTAGGTGAAGATGGGATACATGCTAGCCTACCACCTGTAGGTGTCAAGGGCGTGACGGCTTTTACAGGGGATTAGACCACTTCAAAAACGACAAAGAAACAACAGCGTGAGGAATAAATTCCCACCGTGGAAAAGACGCAGCTAAGGGATCAGTAACCCACTGGGCACACGACGCTGTTGCGACGTTGAATCAACGTCATTAACGTTGATTCAACATAGCAACAACGTCCTGACAGTGTGTGACGTTGGTTCTACACTTCGTGGGTCAGTCGCCTGAGGGTCGCCGACTGATGTTCGCGTGTGTGACTATCTCTTAAACACTCTACCCTGAATGTGAAGGATTTAAGTACTTCCAGCTGAGTGTACTGCTGTGTGAAGCCAAACAGCAGTAACTGCTCATTTCCAAGTAAGCAGCTACTGCTGTTTGATTTCACATGGTCGTCTACTTTCCCATGATGCGAATTATCTCAGCATGATTTTCTCATAATTATCGTGTTTATTATGATCATGTGGGAAAACTGGGGTAATCTGCATTTCCATGTGGTTGTTTGTAGTTGTAATATTGTAAGCAAACGATATACTTTTCTGTAGAAATGAAAGTTAAAATTTACAATGTTGAGAACTAACGGTTTCAATTGGCAATATCTAATTAATTAAAATCTTTATTCACCGAACATATCAAAGAAATAAACCTATTGCAGATATGTTTTTGATTATCCGTTTTCTATTGTGATGTTTCTTATATTTCCAATAAGATAACGTGTATACATCAACATTATTATGTTATTATGTTCTTATCTACAATGAAAAACTTTACAAGGTTTATAACGTCAATCGCAGCTATTTATGCACTTGTCTTCGTTTTAATGTCTATGAATGATTAATTAATTTTATAAACATATGTGCACAAATCAAGAGATAAATCGTAGGCCTTGCTTCATCTAATCATCTTTCTTATTTAATTTATATATTATGGGGTAAATTAAGAAAAGTAAAACAATTATATGTTATGGAATAGTTGGTCAGCTTATTTATGGCAACGATGTAGGCCCTACATTAGTTACCAAATACATCTTATTTCAACCATTTTAAATAATGCAATTGCAATTCAAATATTCAACACCTAGTTATAAATGAAATAATACAATCTGCACGAAAGATCACATTATATAACTACTGTAAACATAATACAATCCGACAAAGTGGTTCAATATTTTCAAGTCTGTAGGTATAAGGAGATAATAATGGTTGGGTGATTAATGATCACTGACGGAGACGGTCATTCTGTTTGAAGGGGGTACTTTATCATATAAGAATGTACATAAAGCCGGCATAGGACAGGTTAATGAGCTCGTTAACACATACTTAAAACCCTTTGAACACTAAATAAATAATTTAGTTTTTTACCCAATTGAAGTTGTGGGTCGCGGTAGTGGGAAAAAATGCTCTTATTTGTTTAACGTGAGATCAAAAAGTTGAAAATCTTGATATTGAAACACTCATTTTCATTCCCAACAACAGTGATTTAATCGGGTGATACGCAAAGCAAAAACAACACTTGAAATTAAAGGGTGGTCCCTTGATGAAGTAAGAAGCTTTTCTAAGAATCTCAGTCACACTTTATATTACATAACTTTATCTGTTCATCAGTGTACGTTTATAGTCCACACTGTTATGTCAAAACTTGTCACCTCAGCATTGAACGGCTAGCCCAGCAAACACGAGACATTGAACCGGTTTTGGGTTTATGTTGGGCCGCCGTCGTAGACGCTGGGCCAACATCAACCCAAATTTGGTTCAATGTCTCGTGTTTGCTGGACTGTACTTACGATACTTCTGCGAAACCAAAACGCAATATCTGGTTACTGTTAAAGTAAGCAGATACTGCCTTTCGACTTTGCACGGCAGTTGATATGACATTGTAAAGACCCGCTATAAAATTATGAACAACTGTTATTTTATTTGAATCTTTACCCGCATATTTGATAAATTCAGCTGAATATTCTTGCTCGGAGAAGGCGGTTCGACAAAAATGTAATTTATACGCATACGTTAGTTTGGTCTATTTATGAGTGATACACGCAATAAACGCGACAAATTAGGAATTTCAAAATTACTAAAGTATTCCAGGAATGAGAGAGTGGATGGTGTCGATGGACTTCAAAGGGTTGTCGAAGGACTAATGCGCTGTTCTCGGTCACACCTTGTTTGGCTTTTAAGTTTATGATCCCCTAGGTTGACATTAAACAACTGTAAATTGTAGAATCCGAGCATATTTACACCGGTCCATTACCTCACTCGAACCCTTTCAGCGCGGGGATCGACTTTAGACGTCCCCGCACTACAGACGTCAGATTCGGACGTCTAAAGTCGATCCCCGCACTGTAAGAGTAAAAATAGGTATTCAAGTGGAATTTATGACTATTTCAAATTGAAAAAACAACAACTTTGTTATCCATGGTTTATTAAAAATAATCCAGCGCTGTAAGGGTTAACCCTTTCACCGCTAATCACGACTATTGTCGTTTTTAATCAGTTTTATTAGCCGTTCAAATCACTTTTATTGGGAACGAAATGAACGTGTAAACATCATTTTTGCAAATGTTTGGTGTCAAATCAAACAAATAATCTATCACAATAATGAGGTACTCAGCTTATATTTGAAATATTAGGTCTCGCGTGAATGCGACGCGAGTGCTTCAAGGGTTAGACTTGAACTCTGGCTCAACACCCTCTGCCTTTTGTGTCCGTTCTTGTCAATATTATGCATGCTCTATGAATTAACCTTGTCGTGATTGTGATAGGTTATCGTCTTTCTTTCCAACGACAATTATTATGTTTGAATCGGTAATAGAACAACCCTGCGAAAATAAAACTAGACTATTTATGAACATTTATTCAAACATCGACCAACGTTGCGCTGTGCATGAGGTATCTTTTATACGATTTATGGTGCTCTATAATTTAATAATTATACACTGTAACACACTGCAATAAAATTTAGTGCTTACAAACTGGCAGTAAAAGTACTTCTGCGAACATTAGGATTATAAATAATTTGAATGTATATCTAATTATCTCAGTTGCCCCCCCCCCCCCCATCAAACACGAGATGCTGACCCAATGCTGTTTTAATGTTGTGCCGATGCTGGAGACGGTGGTACAACATTTAAACAACATTGAGTCGGCATCTCGTGCTCACTGGGATCATGATTTCACTTCCCCTACTCTAATATATGTGAAAAAATTTCGCATGGTACTTTTTGGATAATTTCGTCCGCTTGGATACGAAAGGGTGTATCTGCCACGTTGTAAAGTGGCAGATACACCTTTTCATATCCGAGGGGTGATTTATCGACGTGTTGGGTATACGCAGGTGCTGTTTACAAGCCTGTGGTCAGTTTTGATGACCGCTGACCACAACATTACCTGCCTGGTTAACTGACTAATCACACTGTGGCTGTCAAACAGGGGTGTTCAAAATGATTGCATAGAATACACTCTAGACCACCTGCTTCACAGGACCTGTCTTGCTATATAGGCCGATATATATCACACCTTTCAGAGATAGAGATAATGTGGAGTGCACTTTTCGTTGGGACTGTGCGCTTAAACCTCAAAAAAATTTTTTTTGAGCAAGTGCAGGTAAAACTTACTTACCTGTATATATTTACACTTAATTTGAATCAAATACACTCAATTTGAATCAAAGCATTATGCCAATCTAGCTAAATTATAGGTCATTAATTTCATCCTTTAAATTATCCTGTTCGAAGCAGTGAATATTGTTTTACGTCTGTTTCTGCACATTGCGGCAGCATACGGGAAAGCCCGATGTGTCTAGATGTGAATATTATGCCGCACTAGACTAGTAGAATATGCATGGATGTGACCGAATTTTACAAAAACAGTCACAGTAGCAAGAAATAGAAAGTTGAATAACATAAGCACTAATTACTCTATCTTCCTAATGTGATTAGTGTTGAAAAGTTTAGAAACGGAAAATATCCCCTACGAATCTACATGATTGTGTTTTTTTCAATGGTAATTTACAAGCACGTGCAATGGTTTGACAAATGAAGTATTACATGATTACAGGAAAATCATTGATTTTTAATTTGACACGTTGCTTTATATGCTTATTCCATTTAAAAGTGGGATTTTTCACATAAAAAGAATACTGGTATCGTGATCATGTCCGTACAGAAAAATGAGTCACGATAGCAATGATAAACTTAGGGTGTCAGGTACAGAGGCTGAACCCTATTGGAAAGCTTATTATCTTATAAGATAAACCAACATTTATTGTTTCATCAGTTAAATTTTCAGGTGACTGATGATAATTTCAACGCTAAAAATATAGTCCTTAAGTAGAGCACCCTAGTGGTCAAATTACCGTTCCGTCCGATTTTTGTCACGACAAATTAGATATGGCTACTGCAGGTTAGATAATTATTTGTTGCAGTCATGCTGCCCCACAATAGAATAAGCAAGAGAAAATGTACCAGGAGGTTTAGTTCAGAACAATAATTCCATGCCAAGTATGTCATTGTGAAGGACTTATTCCATTTCGTCCTAAATTTAAAAAAATATTTTATTTTTTGAAGTCACAATAGCAATTATGTCACGATAGCAAGCAATTATATGGCACGATAGCAAACAAACGCATGTCTGTGGTCTTTTTTTCAATTGTCGAAATGTAGAATGAGCATGATCAAACTAAAGTGATAAGGTGTCGTTAGTTTTATCAAGGAATCTAACTGTGTATGATCGTTTTTTAAGTGCTAAATGAGTTATTGTGACCAAAAGACAGATTTGGACAATTGCTGCTATCGTGACATTTGTCTCTTTATCACGATAGAATATCTAACTATTTGTTTTGAATCATGTGTAAAATGATTAAAGCTGCTTATTTTTATTATTTTTTATGCGTATTATATTTATTCAATTTTTATCATAAATTTTGTTCATTTGCTATCGTGACTTTTATGTCTCGATAGCAATTGAAGTTCATCGGGGAAGTTTTTTTTCACCTTTGAAGCGATTCTAATGAAGGAAAACACAGACGGGTAGTAAAACAACCAATAGGTTATGGAACACCTTTGTATGTTTTACTTCCTAAACAATCTCACAATGCGCGGCAATAGAACACAGTATAGAAAACACAGTACGAACACACATTATAGCCTACGTGTTTCCACAACCACCACTGACTTTATTTGCCTGATTTACTCCCCGTGACTGAGAACTTTGATGCTTCAACATGTTCAATGCCTTGTCTGGAGGGCTCAAGGAAACACGACACATGCGAACTCCTCCTTGGCAAACATGCTGATTGAGCAGCCAGTCGTAATGTCACTTAGCCCTTACAACTCTAAACTATTTGTCTATAAACTATGGAGACTGAAGTGTTTTTTTAATTTGAAATCATCACAAGTGCCTCAGTTAGTTCTTTAATTCCGCTTCATTTGAATACTTATGTTATGTTTAACCTTTTGTTATGTGCCCTTAGTAATGGCCCATAACATAGGTATACTTTATGTGACATGTAAGGGCCCATTACACATTTTTTTATTATTTCGGTGCGGGGACCGTCCCCGCGCTGAGAGGGTTAACTACGTCTGTTTTTTTATTTAATCTTACCTTCAAACATGAACATTTGAAGTGGGATGAGCATTAACCTTTAAAGCGCTGAATTTTTCTGTATAAACCATGGAGACCAAAGGATTTTTTCAAATTGAAATCATCATAAATGTCTTAATTAGCTCTTTCCGATTCTTTGAATACCTAAGATATGGGTTTACGGCCATTAGCAATATTTTTTTATTTTTACAGTGCGGGGATCGGCTTTAGACGTCAGAATCTGACGTCTACAGACGTCAGATTCTGACGACTAAAGTAAATCCTCGCGCTGTAAGGGTTTAAATTCGTACATTGGTATTTGTGTCGATTGAAATTGTACATAGGCCTAATAAGTAAAATTGTTTTACCATTTTCAAGTAGTGAATCGCGGTAGTAAGACACACCTTCAAATGAGTAAAATAATAATAATTGCATTAGTTAGTGCGTTAGGTATTAACCCCTTTCAGCGCGGGGACCGTCTTTAAACCTACCTTTGGTGGCAGGCAGGTGCATCAGTATAGGGTCTAGGAATAAACAGCAACAGCACCATGCGGTTTGCGCGACGTCGAGCTGCTATCCCTTTTAGATTATTTTATTTTATTGCAATCTGTCAAATTCCATACCGTATACTGATTTAAAAAATGCAGTATGCTCAGCAAATAAATGAGTTTCGCCAACCATAGAAACAAACCATTCTTGGTTCTATGGTTTCACGAATTCATCTGCGAAATGCTGGCTATTGTGGAGGAAAAGGGCATATACCCAACAAGTGTGACACTTCATATAATTGTTAAATTTTAACACTTTCATTTCACCTAATTTTGACGGGTATGATATTATTAGGGAGTCATTCTAGCCTAATTGACCCTTACAGCGCTGATTTATTTTTGTTCAAACCATGGAGACCGAAAGGTTATTTTTCAATTTGAAATCATCATAAATGTCTTAGTTAGCTCTTTCCACTTCATTTGAATACCTATGTATTACCGATCTAAGGCCACTATAAATATTTTAATTCTTTAGGTGTGAGGATCGTCTTTATACGTCAGAATCTGACGTCTACAGACGTCAGATTATGACGTATAAAGACGGTCCCCGCACTGGAAGGGTTGAGTACAAAATATAATTCCCAGTTTGTCGAATAAAACGGATATAATCATCGATCCTTTATTTCGCAAATGGACATCTGTTCATTTAACTTTATCGAAACATTATCAAACATTTTAATTTGACGCATCGAAAAGTGAAAACAAATTTGTCCCTTCAAGGTGTCGATTGGATAATTATCGGAGCTAATTAGAGACGGTGTTGCAAAAATGTTACCATTTGACAATTATTGTCATCTGTGATCAAGGAATTGTATAATTAGGAATTGTATAATTAGTCCAATTAGTTGTTTATGTTGATTAGAGTGTGGTAATATCGATAAAGAACTTTAATAGACAGGCCAGCTGTTTCTAGGAGCACGGTACGTTGGCACAGCGTTGGCCCAGTGCAGATCAAACGTCATTGAACATTGCTGAGCCAACGTCTCCTATGTGCGGGCTCGATGTTGTTATCGGAATGTGTGATATACAACACACTCTTTTCTGTTCATCTAGTTTTATTTTAATTAATCACCCGTCCAGTGCGGGAACCGATTTTAGACGTAAGCATCTACAATGATAGTTATTTATCATGATTTCAAATTATTTCAAAATGAAAACACCCCTTTGGTCTCCATGGTTTTTACAAAAATATTCCAGCGTTGTAAGGCAAATGTAGGCCTACTTCCGTTACTGCTTGCTATTTCCCTTTTATTTTAAGATGTCATTAACTGTCACCTGAATGGAAATATTCAGAAAACACGAGACGCTGACCCAATGTTACTTTAATGGACCAACATTAAAACGACATTGGAATCGTGCCTAAATCGAGACCGACATCTGTTTTTTATATATTTCCGTATACATGTATATTTTTTAAAAGCGGTACGAATGCCCTTTTAAGAAAATTCCAACTCTTAACCCTTTCAAGCCTGAATCTACCATTGTCATTTTCATCCACAACAAGACGCGAATTGCTGCCGCAATTCTCGACTTGTAGTGGATGAAAATGGCTTGAATTTTCGTTCTAAAACCCTTGGTTGCAGGGAAATCAATTGTTTTTACAGGGATGTGAAATTATGCTTTAATGCAATGTCAGGGCTTAAATGGTTAATCCATTAACGATTTTATTAAAAATCGCTGCCTTAATTAATGGAGGGAAATGCCCCATGCATATACTATTATAGCGATTACGGCACATTTCAGCAAATACAAATGGACTGGAACCTCTTATGCTTTGGTGAGATGCACGTGGCTCCGTTTAGCCTATCTTTGTATGTAGGGAATTGTGCGAAAAAGTATATAGGCAATACTGGCAGGTTTGTTCGAGCATTTCTCTATTATGCAATTTTCTCGCCTGGTATTTATTAAAATAACTGATGTGTTATACTACTCGAGTTTTAATATAATTATTATGCTTAGAATCCTTTAGAATAATCGATTCACCCAGATGTGCGCAATAATGGTCAAAAGTAAATGAATCCACTCTGTAGCTTTGCACAAGCAAGGATACTAGAACAGCTCTATCCTTGGTACAAGGAATATAGAAAAACTTTCTATATTCCCGGCTTTGTATAATAGCCTACTGTTTGCGGTTGTGTGACAGATTTTGCCTTTTTCTGGCCCCCTTCCAGAGTGCGTTCCTAAACGTCCCTCATTGTCCCCACACTGTGCCCTCGCCACTGATCATCCGTGATAACAATCATTGTTATCCAAAGAGTCATCAAAAGAGAATGATACTTTTCTTACTGGAGATAAGCGTGATATTGATAGGTGCGTAACAGCGCTGTGCATGGACCTTGACCCAGTGCTGGTTTAATGCTGGCGTCCCAACATTAAACCAGCACTGGGTCAACACATCTCGTGTATGATGAGTAGTTAGGGAGATGATTGTACCAACCGCGCACTGTTATACTTGTAATTTACCCTTTGAGGACCACGTCAACATTTCTAGGGAGATGATTGTTCAGTTCACTACAGCGTATCATTTGATATAAATGGGTGTATCTACCACCTTTCAAAGTGGCAGATATTCCCTCTCATATCTTAGGGGACAATAGTTAGATGTTGTAATTCATCATCTCTTCTCATTTATACACGTCCATCTCATATGGCTATTTGGGATGACATTGTTTGAATAGAAGATTTTGTAATAAACAATTGTCATGCGGAGAAATACCATCACTGATTCATTTGTATACGCATGTAGTTGTTGGCTTTAGGAAACCGACGACGCAGGCTGTATCCATGGTATCTAATCCATGGTAGGCCTATCCATGGTATCCTTGGTAGCAGTGTAGGCCTATGGGGTGAAACAATATCTGGATTTAAGATATAAGGTGAATAGCGTGATAATTCGCTGTAATTTGTACCACATCAATCGTTTTCTCTAGGCTAGTGCCTTAGAACACACGTTAAAAAAATACGCAAGCTCGACATTCCGTATATGCTTAACTCTTATTTCAATTTTTTATTATTATTATGAAATTTAGAAAGCTACTATTAGCCTCCCAAGACGTTGATCCAGTGTCAGTTTAATGTTGGTCCACTGGCTACGTCGCTGACTCGACATTCAACCAATATCGGGTCAAAATAATAATCTCCCTTTGGAAATGAGATCGTCAGAGCACACACATTTGCTTAGAAGTAAAAAATCATTTTCTTTTGTCAGGTTTTTCTCTCCATTTTTATTAACACATTAAATACCAGCTTTTGTACATAGGAAAACAAAACGTGACATCAATCAGCAATATTTCAAAATCGTGGACCTCCGTTTTGTGAAATCTCAATAATTTTCACTCGCTTGAAGTTGTGGATCGCGTCAGCGAGACACAAATTCAAGTGTGTGAAAATTCCAATTAAATAATTTGGCGGTTAAAGGGTCTAAATCAGGATGAGATTCGTTAGAACGTTGTTGTCAGACAGTTTTTTTTCATTGTGATCAAAATAAATAGTCACCAATCCTAGAACATTTTGACTTAAGTACATAACATTACTTCCTTCTCAATTACCACCCCCACCCATTTAACATGTTTAACACCAACTGTGCCGCGACCCCGTGTATGCTCCTCTGCCCCGAGTGCCCCCGGAACACCAGGCGTAAAATGGGCGACGGTCAAATGTTGGGCCAACGTCTGCGATGTTTGCCTAACATTGAACCGGCGCCCATTACGACCGCGTAGGTGGGAGAATCGTAAATAACTCGGTTATCAGGTGCTAGGTTCGAGGCCTCGCAACCTCTAATTATTCTCGGTAGAAATGGCCGAGTAATTATAGGCTGTCATTTACACAGAGGGCTGCCGCCTTGTACGCTGCGGGCTACCCGAAGTGGTTCTCAAACTGGACAATTACTATGATTTATGGACATATATTTACAGTTAAATTGCGGAATTTGCGGCTTGTTGTACGGAATGCAAACATGTAACTATAGGAGAAACAATTCTAATCCGATAGTGTGAATTGGTTTGAAATACGCGTATGGATGATCTTGTACGGATAAAACGAATATTTTTTTTTTTCATATATATGGAAATAATCACTTTTCTGGCCGGAGTAGGTTCATAAATTTGATGTTATTTGATTGTTGTTTGATTCTATTTGTAGATTTTGATAATAATGGAAAAAAAACATTATCATTATTTTATTCTGTATACGTTCTAAATATGAATTCCGTAGTTATTGAGTTAAATGAGGGGCATAATTATATCATCCCTACCAGCCAATGCAAAAAAAAGTCGTCCCTTTTGTTATGAAAGGATGTATCTGCCACTTTACAAAGTGGCAGATACACCCTTTCATATCCAAGAGTGTAATATGATATGTTAAACGGTGATAATAATTGTTTTTATTTTGTAGTTAATATCGTTCCCAATAGCAGCAAATTGTTGTATGTGCTACTTAAACCATGCAACACTGGTATACCAGGCATGCCATGGGATGATGACTTTCACATTAATTAAACAAAAATAAAAAATAAAGTATAATGACCAACGCTTAGGATGAGCTGCATAAAATACTGATTAATGAGATTTATATCCCAAGAAATAAATATTATATGCTACATGATGTATTAAGCAAAAGTAATGCTAGTGATTAAAGACAAGTAGGCCTATTTCAGAAAAAATATATTATATATGCTACATGATGTAGGCCTGTTAAATAAATCAGGGAAGTTCCTTGAATAAAGTATCCTTGGTGCATGCAACATACTGAGAGTATGTATTGTCTGTTTTATATTAGCCCTTATCTTGGTTATCACGACTATTGTCGTAACTTAGCAGGATAAGGGTAATTATGCTACAAAAATGAATTTTGTTTCTATAGATTTAGGGAAACATCGTTCGCCGTTTTCTGAAGTACACGTATTTTCGTGTACGATCCACTTGGCTCTATCTATGCCACCGTACAAAGCCAAAATGCAGTACCTGCTTCTTTACAAGTGAGCAGATACCGCCTTTTGGCTTTTCACAGCTCCATGGGCTCACGTCAGCTAGATATGACAACTGAGTCATGATATGCATCTATTATAATTAGCATATCACCATTGTGTCTGAATGCAAACCGAGGGCAGAATTTACATTTTCAGGAAACTCATACATTATACATGTTACGGTATAATGCCTCCATAATTGTGTCACGCAAATGCAAACAGCAGTAACTGCTAACTCGCAAAGTAAGCAGTTACTGCCGTTTGAGTTTGTGTGGCTGTGTACATATCATGCACAGAAACAGGTGTACGCGTGCATGTTTATTTATTTAGTAACTCATAAGTTAGAACAGGTTTACATGATATATATATGATATAGATCTAACCATCAACGCATTCATATTTATTATATTTTGTGTATAGTACATACATGTTTGCATTCAAGAATATACGTGAAAAATATAGTTGAATCGTAATTATAAAAATTGGCATGTTATTTTACTTTGAAAATTCTAAAATGAAGAGGGTCAAAATAACACCTATGCGATCACTCGAGAGACTGGCCGAAACACAAGGGACCTCCTTTAATACCTACATCTGTTCTTGGAAATTGTATAATGACACACATGATGAGAAATATAACTTGCTATATATACAAAACGGACACCATAATTGGTCCAACAAACCTAGTGATATATTGGATCATCAATGAGTAGCGTAACTTGTTGAGCCTATGCTTATATTCAAAATAAACTCAAGTTTGTATTCCCGCCTTTTGCATTTGTATTGCCATAGCACCCAGAAGGGTAATTATTAGTTAATTTACCTGTAAGCCCTAGAGACGTGGATGTTCATCTGTGGGCCTAATGGGTCTGACATCGGTTACAGGGGTAATAACAAGCCATGGCTGGGGATTCTACATCAGTTCGACACAGATCATAGGCATCCGATTGGTCGAGATGGCTATCTCGACCAATCAGATGCCTAGGATTTGTGTCGGAGCATTGGTGTCTGTAGTTCAACATAATCGGCAGCCCAGCTTTTAATGGTGTGATTCACAAAAAATGACACAGGAAATAATTATTTTATAAATATACTTATAATAAATTTCCAAGATTACCCTATAGCGATTTGCAGAATAAAAATACCAATTTTAGTATTCTGCAATGTATTGATACTTACAAACCTACTGGACGACATACATTTTCTGAAAGGTTATAAATAATATCTTATTGAATTATCATAAAAATATATCATTAGATTACACTGCAAAACCGACAATCTGGACCATTTTATCTCATTTTACAGTGCAGCATGTTTGCAAAAATATACATATTATACAACCTAGATATTAAATGAGATAGCGGTATGTTGTGATACCGTTTTCGGATAACAATTTACCCCGCCCCCCGCCCCGGTGTGGTGTCACAGGTTTGTATAGGTACTGTATTCCCTGTTGACCAGCAGGGGGCGTGTCGCCACAGTCCACAAGCCACGTTACCTCAAATTGATACCATCGATGTCTAAAATATCATGAATAAATAATAAGTGTCGTATCACCTGCTGACTGTGACGGAAAATATCCTGCAAATCCCGCTAGAGATAGGTCTGGTTCAACCCCTTATATTTTTGTTTAAACCACGGAGACTAAAAGGTTTTTTCAATTTGAAATCATCATGAATGACGTAGTTAGCTCTTCCACTTCATTTGAATAACTGTTATGGGTCGACGTCATCATAGTTTTTTTTAATTCTTTTAGTGCGGGGACCGTCGTCAGACGTTATAATCTGACATCTCAAGACGGTCTCCGCGCTTAAAAGGTTAGAGGAATTCACCAGTCTCATAGGATATCATCGGATTGCTTTTCTGAAAGCGATTATTGTAAACCAACACGGTTTATTCATTTATTCATGTCTCACCTCAGTACATACATACACATAACACATGTATTCATAAAAGGTACGTCACAGTGTGTGTACATACCGAGCCACTCTACATGGAGTTATGAGAGACTCATATTGTTATTACTTTACAAAAAATTGAAGTAGTAATAAAATAAATATATATATATATTTTAAAAACAGATAGTGTATAATCGTACTTGTGGTTAAACTTTAAAAAATACAGACTTCCGCTTTGTATTTGTTCTGACCGCCAGATGCGAGTCTTTTACACTACAACCGAAAGTGTGTGGGTGTGTCAAATTATTACCCAGTATGACTGGGCCGCCTAACTCATTTACTGCGCGAGGCCCAGTCACACTGACCGCCATTTTTTTTCCACTGCCAGCTGTGTAAAAACGACACTCGCGCTGCCTACCAAAAAACTCGGATGCCATGAAATTGAGACGAATATTTCAAGTGCCTACGAAAACTAGACCGTTTTCAGCAGGCGTAAACTTTTGATCGTAATAGAACTATTACATTTCAAAATGGAGGTCACTGTGTCAGAGCCTTGTGATGTCATCAGGGTATCAAATTATAACTTTTTTTAACCCTTTGAGTCACATCATTATTTTGGCAATATGTTATGCAAAATATGATGACATGATGTTAGCATGCAAGTACAGGAGCGTACTGCAGCGTATTTATGCCACATTTCATTTTTTAGGGGCTACAATAAAAGTTAATTAATGACGTCACAAGTACGCGCTCTTTATACATCGTGTGTGACGTCATATAATAAAAATTGTGCTTCACTATTTATGTATAGAGCGCGCTTTCAAGCGCGGTTGTGACTCAAAGGGTTAATCAATGCTCTGAAAGTCGGCCATGTATACACACAAGAAACATCTGCTTTTAAAAGCTCAGTTTTTCTTGCTTGACAGAATCTGAAAGTCAAGTATTGACTCTCAACCCGCTAAATGAAATAGTTTAATTTTTCACCCACTTGAAGTTTTAACCTGGTAGTAAAAACATTTATTTATTGAAAAAACACCCATTGGTCTCCATGGTTTATACAAAAATATTCCAGCGTTGCAAGGGTTAACAGCTGAAAGCTTCGCACTTGCCATTAATTGGCCATTTTATTATCAATGTACATATTATTGATAATGTCAAAGCCTGATTATCATGATTATGCTCTATGGTGACACTTTTATTACACGTCAGTTGCTTAGCCTCGTAACGCTCATTACTAAATCTGATTTTGCTGAATAGATATAGGATCCACATCCTCAGGGATGCAGGTGCTATATATCATTTTAGCAGATAAAGCTGTATCTATCCTGTGAAAAAAATGAGATGCCATGTTTTGCCCCCCCCCCCCCCCCCCCGGACTTTGTAGTTATAGCCTAGTTGTTTGTTGTGGGCCTGTTTTGTGTCGGTGTATGAAATTAATAACCTGTATCTCCCTTATTCTTACGATCACCTGGAAAAACTATTGTGTTAAACTGTACCATTTCTCAAAGAAAATGATATAAACTACAGGCATGTAGTCAAACACGTTTAATACAAATGCTTTTTATAAACACCCGATCTCTCACTCGGTGCGGCTGCGGCTGGTTACCTTGAAGTATCAGATTTAAATCCCGGCCCCGGCCGGGTTATATGTTTTCATCGAGGTTATGCATGCTGTGATGCAAACTGTACAAAGGTATGGAGTGTGCAATGCTGCTGATAACAATAAGTCATTTGACAATTGCCACAATATGTAGATAGCGACGTTAAGTAATATTCACTGACACTCTCGCACTTTGTAAAGTCAAACGACTGTCTCTTTATGATTGATAAACCATTGTATGATAACTAACTGAGAGATACGACCATTCGATCTCAAAGGGTGCTATATAAGTATCAACATTATACGGTAGACCCGATCTGAGATGTCGCACAAATAGCACACATTACAGAAGGTGATTTTGGCAATAACAGATCTGCTTCCAAGTCCGGTCACATCGCCAGTACAAATATCTTGGACACGGAAGGACATTAGGCGGCCAAACTCGTTCAGAACACGTCACTCTGCTGCGGCTTTGCCAACTGGATCTGCACGATACACCGACTCAATGCTGGCTCAATGCTGGACCAGCGTCTGCGACGCTGGTCCAGCATTAAGCCAGCATTGGGTCGATGTGTCGTGATGACTGGGAGCTGAATCTGCGCTCCCACATAAACTCATGGCAATAAGTCGTCCACGATTTGGCAGCGTCGTCCCTACGACAGCGAAGTGACACGGATTTTAGCAAACACGAAATTTTCTCCCAATGTTGCTTTAATGTTGGGCTAGTGTCGAAGACGCTGGCCCAACATTAAAACAATATTGTGCAAACGTTTCGTGTTTGCTGGGAGTGTGGTCCCGTAGTGCATGTGTTATCGAGACATGTTGTTTCACTAGCACTCACCCACCCACGAAGAGCCTGAGAGTGACTGGGTACGAATGAATGTCTAAAGTATAACTAGTCTTGATGATGACTGAGTGCGAGTGAATGTATTTTACTGATAAGAGTGATTTTGTTACGCAGTACTGTTTTATGTAGTACCAGTAGGTATACTATTATATGCGATACTGTATTATGCAATACATTAAAAGGTAAAGGTGCATGCTTTTTATAGTCTGATATCAAGTCTGAAGACCTATCATCGGATTTTACATTTTACCCCCTGGTCACTGGACCTGTTCATTCATGTGCCATTTCAACTCCCCGGGAAGCATACAGTCCTGCAGCCGTTCCGGCGCATTGAACTTATCGTACACATTTCCATCTCTGTCCTACCGGGTACTCATTTTCACCTGAGTCAAGTGAAGCATTTGAGGGTGAAGTGTCTTGCCCAAGGACACACCATCTTAACAATGTCCCAAGATTGAGAGGGGAGAAACATGATATTTCTCTGAAAATCCTGGATTCAAAACCGCACGGCAGGCAGCGACATCGGCAGAGCGCCACGCTCTAGCCATTGCGCCATGCCCCTCTCATTAATGGTATTATAAGAGTGAATACCAATAAATATATTTATACCGAGAATGAATTCAGCATTTTATGGGTGATCTTATCATTTTGACAACTCGATCCTGATTTTGTATTGATTTGATCAAATCTTGAAATTTACAAAATGGCTGTAAAATTTACCGAATAAAATCTCACTGTACCAATGCAAATATGTATTTTTTATGAAGTCTGTTTTATCAATATAATTATTTGCATAAGATAATCCTTTGCAACTAATTATATTTACCATCTTTTTAAAATGACAATATTTGATCTTTTATCATGATTATATCTGATGCAACATACTCTATAAATGATATAAATGTTCCACAGTCTACTTATCTTCATTGGATCACTGCTGTATATAGGGCTCATATAGGTTTCCCCGCCCATAAGAAATGCTTGAATGCAGATCCATATTCGACACTTCGTTTGGCTGCAGAGCAGTAGACAATCACAAACAATATCTCCACGGATCAGATTGGCTTCGAGCAATGAGGAAGGCTTGTCTTCTGGTATAAATATATGTATTTCACGAGGATTGTACAATAGCTGAGGCTATTATTCCAATCGACATAGATCTGCTGTGTCTGACAATATTGTTTTTATAAGACATGGCGACCAAATGTTTTTTTTTCAATTTGAAACCAACATAAATGTCGTATTTAGTATTTCTGCTTCATTTAAATACCTATGCTATGGGTCAACGGCCATTACAAATACTTTGATTCTTAAAATGTGGGGATCGATTTCAGACGTCAGAATCTGACCACTAAAGTCGATCTCCGCACAACACACGATAAAAGACACCTGGTCAGCTTCGAATCAACGTTGGCCGATGCCTCGCCGTCTGGGAAATGTTGACTTTGACTGTGGAGATCGCGCCTTATGATAAAGAAGTGTTATTAAGATATCACAGGGAGAGAAAAGAAGTCAATTTCACCCTGTAATGCACTACGTAATGAGAGGGGATGAAATCTTGATGTTTTTCATCGAAGTCGTCAATTTCACGTCTCTAATGTGAGTCTAATGAGGGCGGCTGAAATCAGGATGGTTTTTCATCTGGACAAACATGCTGTAACTACAGCGTGACTGTTACAGCACAGGTCCACGAGCCAGCCCGCGCGGCACCCTTGAAGCGGTGGAGTGCTTATATTATTAACTTTTATCCAACCCAATAAGGCTTCGCTCACAGTTGAAATTACTCCTATAATTTTATTTCAAGAATATAGAACAGACCGCGATATCTGAATATAGATGATCGACAACGTTTTTGACTCTCGTGCGTTATATGCTGAATTTGTATGGGTTTTATTTGTTAGATCAGCTAGCATGTCTTTAGCCGTCAAAGTGTTAATGGTCAGTGCGCCTGGCACATAGTCACACGTAATGACCACAGGTCTGGTCGCCGCCGGCCACAACTCACCTTTAACCCTGTGACAGCCAGGCGACACGATTATAAAGTAAATGTTTTTATGACAGTGATGTATTTGATTTTCCACATGTGATGCAGTCTTTATAACTTGGTAAAGATATCACATTTTAATCCCAGATTTCGTGAATTGCTGCTGTTAATACCTTATTTTTGTAACAATTTGCTGCGCGAAACTAATTTCACACAGTTATGCAAAGTCAATTATTTTCCAACCTACCATGTACAACTATGTTCATGCCATCTCACCCAGAGACTCGCATGAGAGTAAAATAAATAGACAGATCGTGTATGCACACACGAATGAGAAGCTTGCAATCAAGGGGTTAACGGACCACCCCTTAATTAGTGAGATAAATTACACTTATTAGCGAATGATTTTATATTCTTATAATTTCTTTCTCAATTAGTTGTATCGTCTGTCTAGACTGAGATGAACATTCACATTCCTGAGTCTGGTCGAGGATACTGTTCAATAAACTGCTGAATGTACAAAAAAGGATACAATGGTGACATATAAATTTGTGACATTCATGAATTATATAGACAGTGAATAGTCGAAGCTGTGCATAGCACTTATAACGTCGTTTTCACGTGTTACTTAACTATAAACGGCGTTTTCACGTGTTCGTATGTCATGGGATGTGATCCGTCAGTCTGTGATCCGCATATTTCAGGATCACTAAATGTGGCGATCCCTGAACATACGCGTCACAGACTGATACGGACACATTAAAATCAACATTACTTTTTACATTTCAACCCTTTGTCCACTGAGTTATCTTATATAATTTTTGACACACCTGAAGCTATGTCTCGTTACCGCGACCCACAACTTCAAGTGGGTGGGGAATTTGAGGTACAAAATATGGAAATGTTGAAACACATATTGCGTTCCTAACAACTGTGATTTAATCTTCTGATAAAATGGATTAAAACGCGAAGTATGGAACGATTTTTGTCAAATACGATAGGCTCCAGCTGTGTGAAAGATTATATAGAATATTTGGTTGTACACTCATTTCAATGCTTCTGATTGGCAAATAAATAATCATCCTTCAGGTTTCCACTGCGTTTGCCCCTTTAATCAGCCAGGGAGAATCCCGTGAGGATTCCGGCTAAGAACAGCGGGTGCGGACGCAAGAAGAGGACAAGTCTGAACGATCTGGCTTTGTCACATCTCCACCAAATGACGGCGGTGTATATGTAAACATCAATCATTTCGCACATCAGACGTAGCAAAACTTGTCCCTCACCAGATATTCTCATCTCAGCCCCAAAAGGCTACGTGCATTTAAAACAAAATTTTCTTCGCTTCAATCCTTGAATCATTATCTCCGAATTTGAGATTACCCTTGAAGCGCTAAAATATGAATAGGCTATGGTGACCAACCTTTTTTCAATTTGAAATCATCTAAATGTCTTAGTTAGCTCTTTTCAATTCATTTGAATACCTATGTTATAAGTCTACGGCCATTATAAATACTTTACTCTTTCATTGCGGATATCGACTTAAGACGTCAAAATCGTCAGATTCTAGCGTTTAAAGTCGATCCCCGCATTGTGAGGTTAGCATGATTAATGTACATGAAACTAAACGTATATTTCAGTGGAATAAACGTATTCTGAGTAGGTATATGTGGCTATAATAATTACCGAAATTGACCCCTCTGCAATATTACAAATTAAAAAATTATAACAAAAAACGAAATATGCCTTAATGCATATCAATTGCAAATAAATGCACATTGTTCAGTGTATTAAAACTGAAGACGCGATTATAGCACCTAAACCATATAGTCCCAGTGGCTGAAACAGGCTTCAGCCACAGATTGACCCTTTACAATATCGTGGGACATTTTATTTGGACGGTCAGCTAAGACTCGCTCTCGAATAATCAGGTCGAAAATACATTTTTTTTTGAATCAGTAACATTTCAACTACGAGATCGAATGCTCAGCTCCTTTTCCGCACAATCATTAAAAAGGTGATTTTTCGGATCTTGGGATCGAGATCGCTCTCAGTCAACGCCATGTTGAAAAACGCTGATTTTTTCGGTTAAAACGTATACAGCAATCTACGGCTACTAAACCATGTGAGTATAGGCGGCCAAACACGCGACGCAGACCCAACATCAACCCAGCATTGGGTAAACATCTCGTTTACGCTGTTTGGTGGGCATTCCTTCATTAGCTGGTTCATTATTCAGCCTCATGTTGAATCCGTGCCTCCCCCGCCCAGCCAAAACACTGCGCGCTGGTCGATTTCACGATAAGAAGAACCGGCCGCCGGTCAATTTCAAAGGGGGCGTGCCGCCACCCTCTCAACACCCAGGCGGTCTATTCACCCCATTTACTCCGCTATTCACCCGAACCCTTTAGTCCGTGAGATCGTTGATTGTGACTCCACTGTTATGACTGATTGCGAGCCACCTCTGGTTGTTTGATGTGGGATTACACCATGCATATTATCATTGTTAGTGGACGTTAATTAGGCAGACAATATCGCTAACGATTAACCCTCTGCATGCTGTAGGTGAGCACTGAAGCGAATATTTTATACCCTGTAATCGTGATTTATTTGATATTTTTTCCAAGCCACAACACGAAGCAGCTCTGTCCCAACCTTATACCACCATCTGAGTTTTCACCTGAATTTTTGAAAACTATTCGAAACTGTTCACGTTTGCTTAACCCTTTAACCGCCGGTGTCGCATATATTCGGGTTTTCAATTTTTATTAGCACATTAAGTATCCTCTTTTAAACATAAAATGTGACATTAATCAGTAATATTTGAAAACAGTTGACCTCCATTTTGTCAAATCTGAATAATTTTCACTCACTTGAAGTTGTGGATCGCGTCAGCGAGACACAACTTCAAGTGGGTGAAAAATCCGATTGATCAATTTGGCGGTTAAAGGGTTAATCTGTACACAGTTAAATAATATTGCAGCAAGTCAACTTCATTTGACTATTTTACAGCTGATTCTGCAGTGATAATTCAGCTCACTTTTAATATTTCACAAGACCCACTAAATTTCTATTTTTACCATACCTCCGAACGTTGAAGCGAAACGGCTCCTTCAAGGAATACATCGGGGTATAAGGATCCCATGCATGCTCAATCCAGAGACACAGATAAACAGCATTAACTTCTCACTTTACAAGTGAGTAGTTACTGCTGTTTGCCTTTCCACGTATACTATATCACTCCATGCAGGCTGGATTGTACTAGTCCAACGTCAATAGCGCAGAATAAAAACAAACAGCAGTAACTGGTTCGTGAAAAGTAATCAGTTACTGCTGTTTGTCTTCACGCCACAGAATAATAGTGATCTTCCAATTTGGAGGTTATTATTGCAGCTGTGAACGGGCGAGGGGATTAAAGGGAGGTATAATTTGAGAGCACAGTGGACAATGTGAATGGACATGAGCAGATGTTTTCTACAACATGCGGCTAATTCTGAACCTCAAAGCCGATCGGCTAAGATCTTATCAAACACGAGACATTTCCCCAATGTTGATTTAATGTTGGGCCACCGTCGTGGAGCAACATCAAATCAAAATTGGCTGAGGCGTATACGTTTGTGTTTTCAGAGGTACCTACTTATGGCCATGTGGTCAAGGGGCATGGCAGAGTCGCATTTAATTTTAACACAATACAATTAAAATTATACGTTTAACTGTTTACTTAATTCATTTAAATATCAAGGGCAAAATATTTTTTTACAGTTGTTAGCGGAATATCTTTATTTGTGGTTTTAAATTATGCCCCTCTTATGGAACGTCGGGAATTATCCGCCTATTATATAGAGATAAGGCATCATTAGAATAAAATAATGGGTGCCGCAGATCTGACCGACTGGACTCATTATTTCGAGGAAAATTGGATTTTCCTACTTCATCCCATTACCCCACTATTCACCCGAACCCTTGTCCTGCGGAATTGTTTGCTTCCATTTTAGCTGGAATTGCTTTAAAACGCAATTTCCAGCTTCAAATGATGAAAAATATCACTATGAAGAATAGAACCAATATCTCCAATATTGAATTATTGCACTGTTCACTAAAGCATCTCCAAAAAAACTATTTTACAATTTTCGAGTGATTTTTCTATTCGTCTAGAAACATGCTTGAAACCGTGTGTGTATACGTGCCTAGCAGGACAAAAAACACTTATCTGTTTGTCTCAAAATATAAGGACACAGGCTTATACC
This sequence comes from Flabesymbios commensalis, assembly GCA_964017125.1. NCBI lineage: Eukaryota > Metazoa > Annelida > Polychaeta > Terebellida > Flabelligeridae > Flabesymbios > Flabesymbios commensalis. The sequence goes on along the minus strand of OZ024914.1, from coordinate 38,225,221 downwards.
CACAACAAACACGCGGATTCACCCAATGCTGGGGCAGTGTTGTGCCAGCGTCTGCGACGCTGGCACAACATTGAACCAGCATTGGGCGAATGTCTCGTATTAGCGGAAATCTTGATATAGTAAAGATGAATGGGTGATGTTTCTGGGCGGAGAAGGTGACCCTGCAAAGAAGAGACAATAACCCAGTGCTGTTTTAATGCTGGCCCACCGTCTACGACGCTGAGACAACAATAAAACGGCATTGGTTCAATGTCTCGCTGGAGAAGTTGTTTGCCCACCAGGGCAACCCCCTTCCCCCCACCTATAACGAGGTGTCAATCTTGGCCCGCGACTCGCTGGTGTGATGAGGGGGGGGGGGAGGGGGGTTACCTGGCCGCTTACAAGGTAGATCATGTGCACGGGCCGCCACTGACCAGTCTTCTGTATAAAGCAGCGGTGGATGGACGTGGGTCAGGCACATGTGGTCACTCGGTCCACATAAATAACAACACGATATAGGAATATCACGGGGATTTGTCTGGATTTTATACTAAGGATAGTGACAGTGCGAGTGTAATCGGAGGTTCGCACTCGTGATGGTGGTGTTCTGTCACAGCTCTCAGGCTGCGGATACAAATCAGGGGATGCCAGGCTCGAACCCGACCATGCAAGCCCCGCCGCCACACCTCACGTAAGTTATCTCAGCTGTAAATAATTGTAATTATTGTAGCCGTGAAAAAAAGTGGATAACCCTAATTTTCATCCACCTTGAGATGTGAATTTTGGCAGCATTATCTACACCGAGGTGAATAAATACCAAAAAATATTGTCATAATATTATTGCGATATTGTAATAAATTCAACATGAAATAAAAGATCAAAACGGTTTTCTTGTGATAGATTATAGGCCTTCATATAAGTTTCGATATTTTTTGTATATTCAAAATATTTCAGTTGTGTATGCGATAGGGGATAAAAGCATGATAATCATGATAATGCAATAGGTAGGATCAGGTCAAATTGTAGTGAAATTGTATTCAAATAACAATGACTTCACTCGCACCTATAGGGTATCTCAAGCGCTCGCCTGAGACACCCTATAGGTTCTAATGAAGTCGGATACAGATTACGCTCGCTAATTATATCATGAATATCAAAGAGGTCTGATACCAGGAACTCTACATGAATACCGCAAGTTCAGAGATTAAACTTTCTGGTTTCGTCAGCTGACCCGAGGCTGAAGTGCATTATCACGCATATGTAGGCCGAGCTGCCTTAATTAGCATTCCAATTTACGTGGGTAACAGGAAACTCGCCGCCTAATTTACGACCGCTTTATGATACCACAGACCCCTTTCCCTTCAGGCACACATAATAATTCTCTAGGAAAATAAAAGCCATAAAAATCAGTTTGTTTTAAAGCGACACAAACAGTCCAAAATTATCATGTTTATTTTAGCCCCTTGATAATTATGTTCTAATAAGTTTTCAAAATGTTCATGATATTCAATTTTATACATCGATGTCTAAAATAAAAAAATCAGGAATAACATTAAATCTCATTCTTATTTTCTTTTTTAACTGGTAAATACGCAACTCAAAATTCAAAAGACCCCCGCATTTCTGGTCCATGGACATTTTGAAAACTTAAGAACATAATAATCAAGCAGCCAAAATAAAAATAATGACTCAATCTGTCTGATTGTGTCGCTTTAGGCTTTTATTTGGAGTATCACTCTTTGTAATTTTCTATAATTTTTTCTATTACTTTCCTGTGAGATTGAGGTAGCAGCTCATACACATGATACAGGATCGTGAAAAAAGGTGTCAGTGACACAAATTGAGCAAATTCACTATGAGTGAAATATTACTGAAATTTATAATATAAACTAGGAAGTAACACATATTGCAAAGTCAAGGTCACACATAACCTGTGTTAACAAGACGCGTTGGCCCATTGCTGTTTCAACGTTGGCCTCTCAAACGCTGTGGGCTAACCTGTGGTCGAACGTGTGGTCAACATGTCACATTGACCAATGTTGACCGGGAGGTTATGCCACAGAATATGATATGCCAGGTGGTCAAATAAATAATGAACGAGATTGGGCTGCGTCGACAAATCAATGTAATTGAGAACCGGTGTGTTGTGTGACACTAACCTGCAAAGGCAAACAGCAGTAACCGCTTACTTGAGAAGTAAGCAGTTACTACTGTTTGTCTTTACAATGACAAACAGCAGTAACTGCTCACTTGAAAAGTAAGCGGTTACTGCTGTTTGCCTTTGCAATGGTCAGATTTGTTTATCAGAACGCGCTGTCGTTCTTGACTATCGATGTTTTTGTGGTTAGCGAACTTGTCATCGTCAATAAATGTCCATCCATGTCATCCTTCATTCAATAATGACCCTTTAGGCCCTACATTACTCCTTCACATTTTTTCCGTCATTTGAAGCTGGCATTGCTGACGCAATGGCCAGCTTCAAGTGACGGAAAAATAGCATTATCTGATAAATCTAGATCTGTTATAATCTGATAATAATTTACATTTGATGCATAAGAAATGCTGTTCCCTAAGAAATGCACCTGTTCATATTTAATTGAGTTCCAGCATGAGAAATTGGATGAAGCAAGCTGTGCCGCCTGTTAGCAAAGCTACTAGTATCCGTGCTGGAGGTCAGCACGGAAAGGGTTATAAATGTACTATAATGCTCTGCAAAGCCGAAAGGTAGTATTTGCTTACTTTACAAGTGGGCAGATACTGCATTTTGGCTTTGCATGGTAGTATACCCGTCACAACTAATAATTACTACGATTAGGCTACATCTAGGTGTGTGTAGGATGCTGGTAAAGCTGTAGTGTTTCAAATAAAATAAAGATATCGGTAAACATGTTAAATATCCTTACCTTGACATATTAATATATAATTAGAAAATTTAGGTAGAAATCAAGAAATACAATAATCTGATAATAGCAAAATCCCTGTTTCAGTTGTAATCAACGTAGGCCTACACTACACATGTATGCTACAGTACTGGAAACAAAACGTTGGCTAACTCATCAAAGGATTTGTCAACCGTTTAAACATGCTAAGGTCATGCCATATCGATCTTGTCATCATCAATATGGCATCAAGTCGTTAAAATTACTTTCGTTTTGATTCACGTCAATTATCGTGGATTGTGCGCTTAATCGTGTCAGGTCAACTGAAGCACATAATCGTGTCAGGTCAACTGTTCAAAGCTGATTAAATTTAGAATATAATATACATAGTTAGGTCTTATACCAGGAAACCTTTTGTTACAATATTCTCGGAAGTGAAATGAACTATTACTACTAATAATTCTATGTACTTGTAAATTGGCTCACGCAGACGATATTAGGCCTATAGTTGCAATATACATGCTATAATCGTCTAGCTTGTCCGTGTCCGGGCTCAAACATAGGCCTAGATTGGAAACAATTTGACTTGATTTTGAGTCACATTAAACTTAGTCTCAGCGTGCTCTGAAAAGCAGAATTTGTGCGTCGTAACTAATTACTTAACCAGATATTGACTTCTATAGTATGTGATTATTTTGTGTATGAAAGGTGCTAGGTGTTTGCACTGGCACCATTACTTGTTTTAACATCACTTGTCACGGCTACTCTTATCTAGCTTCAAAGTAGATAATGAGCAAAAAATGAATTTCATAATGTGTGAAATTGCAGGCCCAGTACTTGCTCCTCATTTATAGGGTTATTACCTTTTCTTCAATTGAACAAAAAACATGTTCTACCATGCAACCTGTAGTAACATCTTATTTGAAAAGTAAGCAGTTACTACCGCTTGTTTTGTGCGTTATGTGTACTAATAGTTACGACACAGAATGCCCTTAATTACCTTGAAGTATGCCTCTGTGAAGGGACTAATAATTAGTGTCACCGCATTCCAGTGGTGATTTTCTAACTAATTGAAACAAATCTTAATGCTAAACCTACAGACGTGTTTTCTGTTCGCCATTCATCTGATCAAACCGCCCTCAAAGTAAGCCGCTTTGTCCTCATCTTAATTTGCTAATCCCTCATTACTATCCCGTGCGTGTTGACGCTTTCAGACCTGGAGACCAGACATAATTTTGCTGTTAATTATGGTGTCAGAACTTGAAAATGCAACTATTTAAATTCAAGCCTATTAATTTACCATGTCTGAAAAAATCATAATTTATGTGCATGCTTGCAACCAATTTATTTTTGTGTAAGTATATATATGCCTATGTTACTCTCTCCAATAAAAATATGCAGTTCAGTAAAAAAGGTTACTTGATAAGGTATAGTTTTGTATCGCATATAGGCTAAAATAGCTGATTTAGTATTTTTAATTTAAAAAAAATTGGCCCTGCAGAGCAAGTAAACATAAGCCGTCCACAATAATTGCTGAAGTTATATGTGCGGAGTCGATTTGACTACGAAGATAATCTCTATGATTTTACCAATGATCTGACCACTAAGCAGGGTTGTCCAACGACAATAACAGTTGTCCATTGACACCATGCGCTGTCCATCAGCGTGGACGTTGGTCAATCCCTAATCGATGAATACCGTGGGGTGTTAATTCACCGTTTTATAGATCGGCGGCGTCCCCGATCACTCCCTTTGAAAGAAACGCGGCCTTTTCTGAACGTGAAACACCGGCGCGGGTCGATTCCAATAACATCCCTCTGTCATTTTGTCGCGCATTTTGTCACAAGACATTCGCCCAATGTTGGTTTAATGTTGGGCTGCCGTCGCAGACGGCGGCCCAACATTAAACCGGCACTGGGGGAACATCTCGTGTTTTCTTTGCGCGGCCTCACCTCACTTACGCCCCCGCACCGCCCGAGGGTCATTCCACCGGTCAATTAAATGCTTTTGACGCGCATGTATTATTTTAGTTTTCTGGTGTGCGCGCCGAGCCCCCCGGGGCAAAGAGAGTGTGTACTGCAGTACACGCCACTCTACATGTTTATCTACATTACCACCGCATTTTTTGGACCAGGGGCCGTATTCTCGTGAAAGTCACCTAAATTTATGATTTTTTCCCAACTTTAAAATGCGGAACTGCGTAATTACGCAAGTCGCTATTCTCAAACTACTTGCGGAAAATCTTAGTTACGGAAATCGGGGACCGACTTTAGATTACATTGGGTTATAAGTGAGTGTCACAGTCACACACTGCAGGTTAGAAGTAGAGCCACTGGTGACACGAGTGAAACTTTAAACGGGAAAACGCACTGAAAGAATTACAGATTTAGAATGGTCGTAGACCCATAACATAACAAATAAAACGGAAAGAGCTAACTAAGACATTTATAAATGATGCTTTAAAATTGAAAAAAACCTTGGTCTCCATGGCTTACACAAAATATTTCAGCGCTGTAAGGGTTAAACAAACAGAAGATCAACGTCTCGTGGCCGGTGTGTTTCTAAAGATACCTAAAACATTTTTTGCTCGAATATTACAACACCATATGTAATAATGATAGCGGTAGATTCAATTTGATCCCGGTACGTTTATTATACCTGCATAAAACCCACTCTGACATCTTAACCACTGTTGGTATTATGCTGGACCAGCATCTCTGACACATGACAGCATCACTCCAATGGCGTGCGTAATCTAATATAATGTTAACCTTTACAACGCTGAAATAATTTTGTACAAACCATGGAGACCAAATGTTTTTTTTTTCAATTCGAAATCATCATAAACATGATAAAGGACTTAGCTAGCTTTTTCAGATTTTTTCATAATACCTATGTTATGTGTCTACGGTTATTAGAAATACTTTTACTCAAGATTACAGTGCGGGGATCGACTTTAGACGTCCGAATCTGACGTCTGGATCGACTTTAGACGTCCGAATCTGACGTCTACAGACGTCAGATTCGGACGTCTAAAGTCGATCCCCGCACTGTAACTAAGGGATAATGGCTGGTGTAGTAGCTAGGACACCTGTATAAAATGCACTCTTTGTCCCATATCACCTTGTCCCAATAGTCATTCAGCTAGAACAGTTTATCCTTACATCTTGAATAGACATTGTGTACAACAATGCGGGTACTTTTCACCATTGTCACTGTGTCTTGCATTGTTCATCAGCCTTTAGTAGTTTACCGTTACATCTTAAATTGTCATTGAATAGGCCTACAACAATAGGTATATTTGTTTTCTAAGGCGGAATGTAGTATCTGCTAGATTTACAAGCAACAAATACTCCTTTTGGCTTTGCAGAGCAACACATCCTAGAAACCAAGATACATTGACTGAATATTGATTTAACGCTGGTCCACCGTTTGCGACGCTGGCCCAACATTAAACTTACATTGGATCAACGTCCCATGTTTTCTCGGATCGGATCCCAACTAACGCGATATAGGCTGATCCAATGTTGATTTGAAGCCCGTAGACGTTGGCCCAACAATAAATCCACATTGTGTCAACGTTTTGATAATGTATGACAGTTGTATACCAGCCAAATGAGATTTTCTTTACTATAAGCGTCAAAAAATACTCCAAAGACTTATCAACCCTTTATCAACCCTTTATCTTATCAACCCTTTATCTAAGTATAATCAGTTCTGTAACCGATTTGAATATATTTATTCAGTTAATATTTTGAGAGACAGAGCGCACAGGTCTAACGTGTTAGTTCATTGCTACGCCGATTTCGCTTTCGCTGGTAGAGAAAAACTTGTTGAAGTTGTGGATTGTTGTGCTTGTTGAGTGCTTGTTGCAAACTTTTGAGCAACACACTACAGTTTTACAAGCAAAAGACAAACAACAGTTGATTATCACTCATCCATTTCAAGCCTGAATTTACCATTGTCATTTTCATCCACTACAAGTCTCGAATTGCTATCGCAATTCTCGACTTGTAGTAGATCAAAATGACTTGAAAGTGGGTGGCAAATAAAAAAACATGTTGGTATTATTCGTTCTAAAGCCCTGTAGGTCTAGGAAATTAAATCATTTTATACAGATGCAACATGATGCTTTGATGTTTCGTGACGGTTTAAAGAGTGATCAGTTGCTGCTATTAAGCTTTGAATTTTTTTTTACTGGAGTGAAAATGTTATGTTCATAAATCATGTTTCTTTCAACATATTTTTTACCTTGTCCTTTTCTTATCTGTTATAGATCCAGACCTGATGACAGGGTCCGGCACAGACGCGTTGCCAGATCCACGCTGAGCAGCTCTCAGCTCTACCCGGAGTCACACCACCCATCTCCTGTCAAGAAACGTGCTCACAGATCCGTAGATAAGCTGGTGAAGATGGAGCAGGATGGGGATCCCTACGCGGACATAGAGATCCCGATACGGGTGGGAGGCTGCGAGAAGTGGCTCAACAGCCTGACACGCCGCACTACCTGCGATGACGTCATCTACGCCCTGCTGTTCCACGACAGGAACCCGAACCTGGCGGATGCGGAGTCTGACGTGGACCTGCAGGGATACGCCATCTTTGAGAGGTGGCGGGGCGTGGAGCGGGCTCTGAGTGGCCGGACTAAGATCCTGAAGGTGTGGCGTACCTGGGGCGCCGAGGTGCATAACGTGCGCCTCACACTGAGGAAGGTGGACAATATATGTGACACCAGCAGCGAGGTGTCACACTGTCACAAATCTACAAGCAGAAGGAAACATAGGAGCAGACATAAAGACAGCGACAGACACGCGGACAAAAAGTCCTCCAGATGCCCCTCATGCTCACATAAGTCATGTAACTGTCCTCCAAGGAAAGACAAATCTGGATCAGGTGGTTCCAGGGAACGTGCTGATGATGATGATCCATCCTCCACCACCTGGAGTGTGGAGAAGCATAACATGCTGTACCATCTTGTCCAGATGGTGCTAAACCAAGAGAAAATGATTCGGGATCAGCTGAAGAGAATCAGCCACCTGGACTATAAAGTCCACCAGAAGGAAAAGCTGGTGGAGGATAAGGACAATGTGTTAGTTCAGGTTGACAGTAGTGATGTTGACCAAGTGGTTCACACAGAGGAGTCCGTGAAGACCATGGATCAGTATATAGGTATGTGTGAGCAGATAGCTGACATGGATTGCCGTATTACAGAGGAGCAGGGTCGTATTGACGACCTGTCTGTCCTCATCCACAATGAGAGTATATCAGGTGGAGAGGCCGAGCTCCAACATGGTGGTAATCCTGGTCAAGGTGGAACAGAGGATCATAGCAAACAACAACTCCACATTGACGAGTTGAAACATGAACTTCAGCGTAGTGTATCACTGAGCACAGCTCAGCAAAAACAAATGACCTTGGTCAACCAGACTATATCTCAATGTGAACATGAACTACACAGGAAAAGCCGTCACATTAAAAAACTCTTAGCGCGTATAGATGAAGAGGAGGAGGTGGACAGGTTAGTGGAGGAGGTGGAGAGGGTGGATGAGATGGAGAGGGCGGAGGAGAAGTTGGATGAGATAGACATCCAAAAGCAGACTCTTCTGATCAGGGACATTCCTCATTCAGAAGATGACCTTGATGTATCTGATGACCTCGGTGTGGTGGTCGATTCCCCTTCTTTATTCAAGGAGACGAGTGACCCCCAAACTGACAAACCTTCTCACCACCAGCACAACCTTCCATTGGCTACATCCTATGGGGATATCCCCTCTCACACAGTGACGTCACACGTGGGAGATTCCAGTGACAGACCGGAACTTAGAGAGAACTGCCGTGCTAAAATTGCTCGCATTAAAAAGCACATGGTGCCTTACAGAACTTACACCACCTTTTCCTCCAGCAATACTGAGGATTTATCGTCGCAGAAGTCAGCTGTACACTCTGATGACTCAGACACGGGGCTTAGCTCGTTACACAGTGACGAGCCGCTACCTATTTTCGAAACATTGGTCTGATTCTACATGGGATATCACTCGTCCATTTATATGTTTCTATTAAAACTATTCATTTTACTCGTTCTTGTTTTTTATTTTATTTTTTTATTCATCGTTCAGAATTAATTGATTGATGCCTAATATAACAACAATATATATATTTTTAATTCCTTTCCATGTCCGAGGCTGAGACATAACCCTATATCTTATTTAAATGTTCACCCACTTGAAGTTGTGTTTCGCTATCCCGACCCACAACTTCAAGTCGGTTAGAATCACTTATTTATTTACTTTATTTATTTTAAAAGCAAACATTCGCAAATCTTGAATGTTTAAACACTCGTTTCATTCCCAATGACAGTGATTTAACCTGCTAATAAAACGGTCGACTAAAACGTTTAGCGCTTAAAGGGTTAATCAATTTTCATGTAACAGTTTATAACTTCAATACCCTCTTGTCAAGCTATGTCAACACAAAGGCCTTATAACTATTAACCCTTTAGGTTACCGGGGTATTCAATTGAAATTCCCCCCCCCCCCACTTGAAGTTGCGTCTCGCTAGCGCAATCCACAACTTCAAGTGAGTGAAAATTATTCAGATTTGACAAAACGGAGGTCAGCGATTTGGAAATCCTGTTGATTGGTGTCACGGTTATCTTAAACATAGCATTATAAAAAAGCTGGTATTCAATGTGAAAATAAAAACGAAAAACTAATAAAAAATAGTAATATGACACGGTAATCGGGAACGGCGTTTAAAGGGTTAAACGATTGTAAAGTGACATTATAATCGTCGTGATTATGCCCTGGTACGATGTAGCCTGTAATTAGCTCTCATATAAGATCCAAATAAAGCAGTATGATAAAATCAATCACACTGTCGCGGTTAAGGTTGGCCTAGCGTCGCCAACTTTGGCTCAACCATAAACCGACACACACGGGTCTACAAACATAGTGTAGGCCCTACACAATTATAAAAACGGTTAGATATATAGGGCTACATAACAATTTGAATTTGACAGGCGGTAACCGAAGCGGGTGATATCAATTTGCTCAAAGCACAATCTGTTATATCTGATAATGTATGCTGTATATATGGATAAATGGATCTTGTCAAAATTACTTTTTATTAGAGTGGGGTCGTATCCTAATATATTATTGTGTGCATCTTTTTAAAAATGGATCCTTGACGATATCTGCAAGGTGTTGGGATGCAGTGTCGGTCCAGGCACTGAATATTAAATCCACAGTCAGACACATGGTCTATTATACAAATTTTGACAGCAATAATATTTTAAAGTTCTTAATGAATTCGAATACATTATGGATACGTTACTGCCCTACTTATTTTTTAAAATGATTTATTGGACATCAGCCATCTAGTAGTATATTCCTATAATGTCACACTTGTTAAAAAAAATATATGGAAAAAAATTGTGTTTCCATCAGTGTTGAATCTCTGCTGGTCTACCGTCTACGACGCTGGCCAATCATCGACCCGACATCTGATTAATGTCGTGTTTGCTGTGTCAGAGGTCGAGCTACTGTTCAGTAGTTAAACACCAGCTCCCATCAACTGTCACAGTGATTGAATGACATCACGATGCTTTCAAAATACCGTTTATCATCAATGTTGATCATTTATGTCAATTTAAATCTTTACAAATGAGAACGACGTTTGATAGAATCAAAATGCTGAGAAAATTGAATTTATGAATGTTTGGTCGTTCACTATAGGTTTACGTGGCGGGCCTATACCAGATTTAAAAAACATGAGGCAAAAGTGTACAAAACTGAAAGCATTAACCTGATAACATACATGTAATTACCTTACTCGCGCAGGGTTTATACAACCTTTGACCGCCAAATTAGTCAATTTGAATTTTCACCCACTTGAAGTTGCCTCGCTGACACGAGCTACAACTTCAAGTGCTTGATTCAGATTTGTCAAAATGGATATCAACTTTTTTCAAATCTTGGAAATTGGAATCACGTTTCATTTTTACCATGTTTGAAAACTGATATCTAATCTCAGCTAATAAAATGTAAAAAAACCTTGTAGGCCTAAGTGTGACCTGTGGTTAAAGGGCTAAACGAAAAATATCCACTAATCTTGTGGAGCCAGATAAATCACAGTAATAAAAGTCATTTCGGCTGCCTTCATCTTCAACGTGAATTTTTATATTGTGTAAATAGCCCATATCATTACACCTAACAGTATTAACATTTAAAACGCAAATTAAGCTATTGAATTGAAATCTTTACTGATGCCACCCGTAACTTTAAGTTAGTTAAATTATTCAATTTTTTTCCAATATATCCCTCATTGGAGACACGTTTTACCTCCAGGCTCCAAGAGGCATTATGTAACTCTAACAACGCTGAAATATGTTCTGTATAAACCATGGAGAACAAAGGGTTTTCTCAATTTGAAATCACCATTAATGACTTAGTTAATTCTTTAACTTCATTTGACTACCTATGTTATTAGTACACGACTACTATGATTTTTTAATTCTTTCCAGGGACTGTCTATAGACGCCGGAATATAACGTCTATATTATACGTCATATTCTGACGTAATCGCGTCTAAAGCCTATTCATTTAACCTTCAAACAAGAAAATTTGTAGAGTAAAACTGTACAAAATATGAATATGTTTTAAACACGAGAATTTGGGGTCGCGGTAATGAAAACGTACCGGTATATGAGAGAAACATTCCTGATTGTCGTGATTCAAGAGTGAAATAATGTTTCTTGTTAGGCTTAATTCGAATTTATTTTTTCACCAAATGTGTGATTGATTAGCTTACATTATTATTGTCAATGTTCATGCTATATTTAAACATACAGAATACATTTCCTCAACAACAGTGAATAAAACACTCGCTGTATCACAGATATATTTATAGATATCCGTCTCTAAATTAAATCTCCGTAACACCAGCAGAAACCTCGTTTAGTGCACTATAATCAATCATTCTTCACCAAGTTTAGTGTTTGGTTCATCTTTTACAATCTTGTCTTCTGCATGTATGCCTAACATGTGTTTAACCTCTTAGAGCACTGAGCTTTTCAATTTAAATTTTCAGTCACTTGAAGTTGTGTCTCGCTACCGCGACACACAACTTCAAGTGACTAAAAAATTATGTGGTTAGTGCAATTTAAAGTCCCAACAGAGTTCCAAAATTAAAGGCATATCTTACTTCTAACAACTGGTTATCATGAGCATACAAATGATGATAAAACACACAATATCTACTGTAATATCGACATCCGTGCTTCAGGAGTTAAGTAAATGTTACCACCTCGGCAGAGTGATCCATCATCATCAGGCGAAAAAGTGTTTTATCTTTGACAAGTCGTTATCAACCCTTATAACACTGAAATACTTGTATATAAGTGAGTGGAAATTCTAATTAAATAACTTGGATGATAAAGGGTTAATACAAAGGTGACAAAATGTCGCTTAGTCAGCAAGTTGTTCTTTCATTCACATACAACTTCAAGTAAATTTGATTCCAATTGCACATTTATCCAGGTATTTTTCTGGAAAAAGACCTGCTCTGAAAGGTCAGCCGATGGAATTCATATCTACATATATTTTGGAAAACAACCAGGTCTATAGGCGGACTACCTCGTGAACAAGCTGCTGAAAACGTGTCAGGAGCCAAAATTCAAGATCGCCGCCAATTTCAAATCTAATTAATTTGAAACTTTTGAAATGAAAAGTTATTTTTCAATACCGGGTACCTCATTTTCGACTAAATTAATGACGACAAATTCATTAAAACGGTTATTTACGTTTAAAGGTCATCTGAGGATCAAATCAAAGATCACTGCAATTTGTAAAGAATGTTGTTCCTAAATAAAACTCCCTATCTCCTCATGTAACACCCCCTTTTCGACTAAATCGATAACGACAAACCCATTACAATGTTTTGTTGTGTTTTAAGATCATCTACGAGTTATCTAATTCAAGATGGCGGCTACTTTAAATCCGGGTTATTCTTTACATTTAAAATAAAAATCCCATCTTCTTATGTCCCATCTTCTCATCTAACTATCGAAGACGAGATGTCAAATGCTGGCCTTTTTGAATCTGTGTTATTTTTAACTTTTGAAATAAGGAATGAATGAATTAATGGGGCTTGTATCTATATAGCTTTTGGTCACCGACTCTATTTAGTGAGTGGGGTAGAAAGTTTCTCTAAACCCTGAATGCCCTACTCTTATCGAATCATTTCAAGGATTATTTAGAGTGCACACTACCATAGACGGCACTGTATACTCCAGGCATTTAAACAGTTTGGAGCATTGTATATGCACAACTTCGATGATAAACATCCCACCCGACCGGGATTCGAACCCAGTATCTCTTAAATTTCGAGCCACAACCGGCCTCTATACTAAACAATTACCCCCATGTTCTTCATACTTCAGTGATGTAGGTTTAGATGTTGATTTTTCTATTATGTCTTTTTGAGAACGGATGTGAATACTTTGATGTGTTTTTATTTTTTATTTATATGTATTCAATTATTTTTTTTTTAATATTTTCATTTCATGGTAATACGTTATCAGGTTATAGGCCTATATATTTGAAATATACAAACAATTAAAGTGAGGGTCTCGAGATGTCTGTCTGTACACACGTAGGTCATGTAGGCCTACATTTTGAGAATAACATTCAGCATTACGTTTTGTTTCCATTTATTTGATCACTGTGTCATTTTAACTGAAATACGGTGGCACCAACAGTCAGTAATAATCTACTGTGCACACGGCACTGTACTAACGTTGCATTAACGTCACTAACAGTCTGTGGTAACGATTCATGCTTTTCATCCATTTCTTTGATCAATAATAAATATGTAAATGTATTTTGCATGAAACAACACAAATTTATTTACGTCTTCCTTGAAGAGTTGTGGTAAATCAGGCCTATATATACCAAGAGAGAAGTAAGTTTATATACCAAACACGAGACATCGACCCATTATTGGTTTAATGTTGGCTCACCGTCTTCGACGCTTGTCCAGCATCAATAAAAATTAAACCACCATTGGTTCAACGTCTCGTTTTGTTGGCCTATCTGCTTCCACAATTTGCGTAGGCCTACACTAAACATACCGCTACTCGTACGCCATAATGTCCTCAGTTGTAGCCTACGCTTCAGGTGAACACACAGTTAACCCTTTAACCGCCGGTGCCGCATATATTCGGGTTTTCATTTTTTATTAGGACATTAAGTACCACCTTTTAAACATGGTAAAGATAAAATGTGACATCAATCAGCAATATTTGAAAACAGTTGACCTCCATTTTGACAAATCTGAATAATTTTCACTCACTTGAAGTTGTGGATCGCGTCAGCCAGACACAACTACAAGTGGGTGAAAATTCAGATTGAATAATTTGGCGGGTAAAGGGTTAATCCGCTGATAAATAAGCGTGACCTCAAATGAACACTACAAAGTAATTAAAGGAACTTTGCTGATAAACTTAACACTAAACATGCTAAATAAATACAGACTCAATATGTGTTTGAATTAGTGCGGTATTGCTACTATACGTTAGTATGGCTATCAAAATGACTTTTTTATTCTGTAATAGGCCAATGGCAAAATATGCCCACCATGCCACGAACATCATGGAATTAGTAGGCTAGTAGTCTACGGCTGTTAATGTTATATAAACAGATTATTATGAGATGTTTTAAATTATATTTATTCGAAATAGGGCATATGCCTACCTGCGCATCTGATCAATTCCAACCAAAACAGTTTGAATACATCCCACCAAATACGACACGTTGACCCAACGTAGTTTTATTGCTAGTCGACCGTCTGTGACGTTGGCCCAACATTAGGCATTAATTAAGTCAGTGTCTCGTGTTTGCTCGGACCCAACGTTGAAAGGGTTAAATATAAATAAGGGAGACGATAAGGTCGTCGATGTGGATCATTAATTACTATTTAAGAGGGACTGGAACACTTAATCCCTGTCAAATTAACTTGACTTAATCTGAAGAGATTGACTGGTGTTCTGACGTCTGCTGAACTGGGGAATGAAATGAATGTGGTTTAGGCCACCTTTGTGCACATATAGGCCATTTTGGGAATGGTGAGATGAATGAGATGACACTGCCCTCCAGATACAAGGCCGAGCACGCTACCTCTCGCTCCCAGAGGCTCCCATAATGATAAATCATTACGAGTGAGAGAGGACAAAACATTCTGTTTCTTTGAAACTTGAAGGCCAGATCGTGTGAGGTTCGAACCCGCGATATCTGAGTTTCCATGCATGCATCTTTAACCACTGCACCTGGGCGGTCCCCGCCTGCTGAACTCGGGGGTGTATGATATGTCTATCCCAACAAACACGAGACCTTGACCCCCACGGGCCAGCGTCGTAGACGGTGGCCCAACATCCACCTAACATTTGGTCAACATCTCGTGCTTGCTTGGACCTAGCAAACGTGAAACCTATGTTATAGAAGGTGGCTCACTATCAAAACATAGACGGTTGGCTCATGCACTATTAACTTCCCGAGCCAAAATATATAGAGACCTTGATAAGAGATCTTGAAATAAAGATCTTGAAAGGACAGATGGGGACCTCCTGTGGAGGGTAAAATTCAATCCTGTCAAAAGAATATACCAAATCAGCTTCTGACCTCTGTACTAGAGATAAATAAAAAGTTGGGAAGATCACTAGTCCTACGACCTGAGACTACAAAATCCTTATACTTTATCTCATACGACCTGATGCTATAAAAACCTGTATACCTCATCTCCTACCACCCGATTCTACTGTGTCTGCGACGCTTCTTCCTCCTCCTGATTGCGCTACTACGCAGACTGATCAGCTGATGGAATGGGTGCTTCTGGCCGTGAGACGACTTCTCGACATCTTCATTGGAGATGAAAATGATCCGCAAAGCGCTGGTCTTGTCTGGCCAACCCAATTTAGTGTTCACTAAACTTCCCGGGCTGAACTTCAATTAATTATGAAAGTGAAGGCCTCAGGATGGCTTATTTTGAGCGGACACATTTTAATATTCCTCACAGATGAAAAGTCTTTGCTTTGCTTGAAAGAAAAAATTATCTGCGAGCTAAAAAATATTATAAGTGAAAACTATTGTTTATATGTTATAAATATGTTTCCATATTGCTTACATTCTTCTGATTCCACTTTCATTTGTCAGTGATGTTGAAGCGGGCGTACCATCCCAGTAAACAGGAGACATTCACCCAATGCAGTTTCAATGTTGGCCCACCGTCTTCGACGCTGGCTCAGCATTGAAACTGCATTGGGTGTATGCCTCTGTTTGCTGGGACAGGACTCTTTATTGGGCCCATTGTTATTCCTGGTTTACAATAACGACCTTGCCACTGACCTAGAATGCGACCCATTACTCTTTGCGGACGACACCTCACTTCTGGACATCTTTACTAACCCTTTAACAGGCTAGGGAAGGTTTAGGCCATGGGCTACAACATGGGAGAGTTATGGCGGCGGGGGAGGGAGAGGGGGGGGGGTGCACTTGGGTTGGTTGTAGCCAATGGCCTAGTACGTTAATTTTCATACTTGCGCATGTTCTAAAGACTGAATTTATTCTATTTTATCCTCTTTATTCTATTTGGTTGTTTTCAACTTTTTGAAAGATGGCAGAGGCCATCCACGATTGTTTGCATAATTTTAGGTGCACTGTATCAATAATTTTCCTGACTATAGGTGGTTCAAAAATTAGTAATTTAAACGAAAACCAAAGCCTCCTTTGATTGTAAATATGCTGAAGTAGATATATTTTTTACGAGATGATCGATATTTTTAGTTTATTTACCTGATTTCGAAGATGTGAGAGCAGAAATGTTTACAATCATCATGTGGTGTAGGAAATTAGGGAGACATAGAAATCACTATTGTGATATGGAACAGGTCGGCATGTATAGTGGAGACCGGGGCACGTTGAACCATTTTTTTCATTTATACCTGTAAAATGTGATTAGCATGGTGCATGCAAAAAAGCAAATGTGTCTTGTAATGCCTAGGCATATTGACCTGAATATAAAACATTCATAGTCTGGTTTAATACAAAACATGCCTATGTATTTATTTGTTGAATGTTTGATGGTTCAACGTGCCCCGCCGTCGGAGTACAACCCAAGTAGCGGGGTACATTGATCCATCAACATTTTTTTTTTAAATTGTATAATTTGCTAACTCCACCCCTCATATCATTAGCTATATGTGATCAATGTGTGAAGTACCTTAAGCGGTTCAGTTGAGATTGATGATGTGTCTTGAATTATTCCGGCATAGAAATAATGCACAAAAATGATTTAACCTGATATAATTATTAGCTGTTTTCAAGATGCATTATATTATTTCCTTTTTATTACTTCCTACTCTCTTTCTGATAAGATTTGATGTAAACATGGATTACATAGCCGTTTAAACTGATGCTAGAATTACAAATTGATATTCATATACTGCCCGATATATCTAACGGAAGTAATTAAAGCATGGTTCTACGTAACCCGGAAAGCATGTGAAAAAAAGAAATTAAGGGCCTAATGAAATTTTATACATATATCTGCAACTGTTTAGGAACAAGGGCTGCGGTGTTTGCGTCCAAAAATGACCCAGAAATCATCACCCAGCTGTTTTTGATAATAGATTAAAAGGGACACATTTTTAGCGAGGGTGGACATTCTGAAACCCGGCAGTATGTGAGATATTCCAGATTTTGTATAAAAAATAAAACCGGAAAACCCCACCAAATTTAACGATTTTATGCCTTTTATGTGTTACTGACACCTGTTCATTACGTGAGAGCCACCTGGTGACTACATGTAATGAACGATAATAATTCTTGTTCTGTAATCTAGCATGGCTTCAGTCGTCTTTTAGTTTTACATGATGTCATGTAAAAGACTGCTTAACCGAGATGGACGTCTTGAAACCTGCTGAAAAGATGGTGTTTGATTCTCAGAATGTCACAGAGGCATGGCGTCGATGGGAGCAACAGTTCCGTGTTTACATGAAAGCTGCCGAGCTGAAAAAAGCGAGGAAGCGAGCGCTGCAATTCTTCTTCGCACAATTTTTTTTATTCGTTCAAATTCAACAAAGAAGATGATAAATATAATGTTAAATGAATTTTGCTAAAATTTAGAAAGTACTGTCAGCCAAAAATACAGTGTTTGAAAGGTAGGCCTATGTACATGATGTATAGGCCCTACATTGTGTCATGGGCCTAAATCAGCAAGACGGTGAGTCCATTGATGAGTGGGTGACATAGAGCGTCAATTATGTGTCGGCGACCAAAATGAAAACATGATTAGGAACGAGTTTTTGGCATACGAGAACAACGTATAGTAAAGAAAGACTAATAGTGGGCTCCCTTAAGCAGTTAAGTGCATAGGCCTATACATGTTAACATTGTATTAGCAGTAGCAGCAACAGCAGACTAGGGTCGTCTCTATCTCTCTCTAATCTCTATTCCCCCGCGTTTCCCTTTGGTGAAGTCTATAAAGTGGATTGAAGACACGAAGTAGGTTGAACATTGAGTATAATGTTGATTTTTTAAACTTTTAACTTGGGAAGTTGAGTTAGGTCCATTTTATTGTCGACCAGGTTTTCAGGGAATTCCCCATATTGACTGTTGCCTTGGAATATTTCTTACTATTTGTAGATTTTACCCTGGTGAGATGCAAGTAAATCTTCACAGTATTATAGCGCTATTGAGCCAAATTTCAGTCCATTTTAGCCTCATACACAATGTTTTACTTTGCTCTTTTAGTGATCATTTAGAACTTTTGTGCAGTTATTTTTAGCAATATTTCTAAATTTTAAAAATAAATGTCACTATTATATTAATATAATTCTGTAGGGGCAAATTTAAAATGGATTTTAGTATATATTGCAATAACCATAATAAGGCCGAATTTTAGTCGTTTTAGCCTTAGATGCAGCGTTTCAGAGATACCAGCCATTCTTATTTTTGGTGGTCATTTGAAAGTTTGGCGTTCAATTCCGATTTTGGCGGATTTAGGTATATATTTCTGTAACCTGGTAACCATATGCGGCAAAATGTCGGGTTTTTTTACCCTCAGATGCACCGTTTCAGAGATACCAGTCATTCTTATTTTGGGGGGCTATTTTGATATTTTGGCGGCCATTTAGGATTTTGGAAAATTTTAAATTAATTTAATTATATAGTACTATTTTCCTGTGGGGCCAAATTGCATTCCCTTTAAGCATAAGATTTCGGATAAAACAGCCGTTTTATTTTCTGTCTGTCATTTTGAAATTTTGGTGGCCATATTGTTGGATTTTGGATTTTGTTTTAATCTTAACACTAATTTCATAATTATATTGCTATACCATCATCAGGAGGTTCTCCTGGCCCAGATTAGTCTACATGTGCACAAAGGTGGCCTAACAGTTCATATAATTTATTGCTAACCATATGGGGCCAAATTTCAGGCGTTTTAGTGTCAGATGCATTTTTCAGAGATAGCAGCCTTACTTCTTACTTGTTGGCGGTCTTTGACATTTTGGCGGCCATTTTGGATTTTAGAATTTTTTTACAATCCCAAAATGGGTTTTGGTATATATTAATGTAACCATATGTGGCCAATTTTTTTAACCTCATATGCACTGTTTCAGAGATACCAGACATTCTTATTTGTTGTCGGCCATTTTAATTTAAAATTTTGGCGGCTATTTGGTTGGATTTCCGCAATTTTTCTTTTTTTTTAAATGGATTTTGGTATATATTGCAATAGCCATATGTGCCAAAATTTCAGACGTTTCAGCCTGAGATGCAACGTTTCAGACATACCACCAATTTCTATTTTTTGGCGGTAATTTGAAAATTTGACGGCCATTTTGAATTTTGGAAGATTTCGTGTATATTAATGTAACCACATGTGGCCAAATTTCAGTCTTTTTTAGCCTCAGGTGCACCGTTTCAGAGACACCAGCCAGTTTTATATTTTGGCGGCCATTTTGATTTTTTTGCGGCCATTTGGAATTTTAAACAATTTAAAAAATCCCAATTTGCATTATACATGCTTTTCAATGGGACTGCCACTTAGGGTAGTGAGACCCTGTGGGTATGCTGACCAGGCAGATTTTCAGCTACGCCTCCTAGCGTGAAAAAATATCACCACACATTAAACTGGGCTAAAATCCGTACCCTCTCCCACAGACCGGACACAGAGCAGTTTAACCCACTGTATTCCTGCGAGATTATCATGAAACATTATCCGATGTCCTTGACGAAGGAGATAGAGTGTGCCTTTTAAATATTCACAATTTTTTTTTTTTTTTTTTTTTTTCACTACAGGTGGGAACAACCGCATTTAAAAAATTTTGTGAGATGAACCCATCATTAGTAGACACCCCCTGGATTTCGGCTTATTTATGGCTGTGAGACCACATATGCATCGTTCTAGAGATACCCACCGTTCTTGTTTTGGCGGCCATCTTGAATTTTTGGCAGCCGTTTTGACAGCAATTTTGGCTGCAATTTCGGCATTTTTTAAAAATCGCTTAAAAAAATCACTATTATGGTAATATATTTCTGTGGGGCCTAATTTCAGACCGTTTTAGCATCAGAAATATCCGTCGTTTCATTTTTTAGCGGCCATTTTGAAATTTTGGCGTCCATTTTGTTGATCTATCGCATTTTTTTTAATGGATTCTACATACAATGTTTCAGAGATACCAGCCATTCTATTTCTAATCTTAGCAATTTTTGTAAATATAAAAATGGATTTCAGTATTGTGTTGATGTAACCACATATTTCAGTTTTTTCTAGCCTCAGAGGCACCGTATCAAAGATAGCCGCAATTTTTTAAATTTTGGTGGCCATTTTAGATTTTGGAATTGTTTTTTCGAACTCTTGAAATGGGTATGTATAATTGGGCTATTGGGCCAAATTCTAGTTCATTTTAGCCTCAGACACATTGTTTCAGAGATACCAGCCAGTTTATTTTTTGGCTGCCATTTCGAAATTTTGGAGGTTATTTTCAAATTTAGTCTGTGATGTTGGATGTTTGTCAAAATATTAAAATAAATTGCACTATTATAGCACTATAATCTTGTCGGGGCCAAATTTCAGTCTGTTTTAGCATCAGATATATCAGGAATTTTATATTTTGGCGATCATTTGAAATTTTGGTGGCCATTTCTGATTTTAGCATTTTTTTCAAAATCTAAAATGGTTTTCGGTATATATTGCTGTGACCATAATTTTTGTGCCAAATTTCAGTATTTTTTAGCCTCAGAGGCACAGTATCAGCGATACATGCCATACTTATTTTTGGTGATCATTTGAAAGTTTGGCGTTCAATTCCGATTTTGGCGGATTTTGGTATATATTTCTGTAACCTGGTAACCATATGTGGCCACATTTCGGTCCTTTTCACCCTGAGATGCATCGTTCCAGAGATACCAGCCATTTTTATTTTTGAGGCCATTTTGATATTTTGGCGGCCATTTGGGATTTTAGAAAATTTAAAATAAATTAAATCATATAGTTCTAATTTCCTGTGGGGCCAAATTGCATTCCCTTTTAGCATCAGATACAACAGCCGTTTTATTTTCTGTCTGCCATTTTGGTCATATTGTTGGATTTTAGATTTTGTTTTAATCATAACATGAATTTCAGAATTATAGCGCTATACCATCCTCAGGAGGTTATCCTGGCCCAGTTTAGTCTACTTGTGCACAAAGGTGGCCTAACATTTCATATAATTTACTGCTAACCATATGGGGCCAAATTTCAGTCGTTTGAGACTCAGATGCAACGTTTCAGAGATAGCAGACATTCTTATTTGTTGGCGGTCTTTGACATTTTGGCGGCCATTTTGGATTTTGGCATTTTTTTTACAATCTCAAAATGGATTTTGGTATATATTAATGTAACCATATGTGGCCAATTTTTTTAACCTCATATGCACTGTTTCAGAGATACCAAATATTATTAATTGTTTGGCGGCCATTTTGAAATTTTGGCGGCCATTTGGTTGGATTTCCGCAATTTTTTTTTTTTTTTCAAAAGGATTTTAGTATATATTGCAATAGCCATATGTGGCCAAATTTCAGTCGTTTTAGCCTGAGATTCAACGTTTCAGACATACCACCAATTCCTATTTTTTTGTGGTAATTAGAAATTTTGACGGCCATTTTGAATTTTGGAAGATTTCGTGTATATTAATGTAACCAAATTTCAGTCCTTTTTAGCCTCAGGGGCACCGTTTCAGAGACACCAGCCAGTTTTATATTTTGGCGGCCATTTTGATATTTTGGCGGCCGTTTGGGATTTTAGAAGATTTTAAAAATCTTAATTTGCATTATACATGCTTTTCAATGGGACTGCCACTTAGGGTAGTGAGACCCTGTGGGTATGCTGACCAGACAGATTTTCAGCTATGTCTCCTAGCGTGAAAAAATATCACCACAGATTAAACTGGGCTAAAATCCGTACCCTCTCTCACAGACCGGACACAGATCAGTTTAACCCACTGTATCCCTGCGAGATTATCATGAAACATTATCTGATGTCCTTGACGAAGGAGATAGAAATCTTACAATTAATTTCACTGTGTAGTACCAGAATTCTGTGGGGCCACATTTAATTCCGTTTTAGCATCAAACACACTGTTTCAGAGAAATCAGCCGTTCAATTTTGGAATATTGGCAGCCACGTAGTAGGAGTTTTGCAATTTGTCTAATATTTATATGGATTTCATTACTATATTGCAATAGCCATATGGTGCCAAATTGCAATCCGTACACTGTTTCAGACATATCAGCCATTCTTTTTGGCGGCCACTTAAAATTGTTGCAGCAAGTTTAGATTTTGACAATTTTTCAAAATTCTAAAATGGATGTATGGTGCAATAGCACTTAAATAACGCTTAAAAGAACGTTGAAAATGTATAGTATTATAACTATAAAATAGATTGCAGTATATATTGGTATAACCATAATATATGTGGTCAAATTTGTGTCCATTTTAGCCACAAATGCATCCACAAAAAGATACTTGTTTAATGGCGGCCATTTGGAATTTTGGCGGCTATTTTTTATTTCGGTAATTTTTCAAAATCTTAAAATGAGTATATAGCAGCCCAGTAGGACTGACAGTGGTGTACCACTACAGTCCAGGGAAGAGAAACTGACCAAACTCGTGGTTGGATTTTGAGGCTTCAAAATCATACAAGGACAAATATAATAGCAAATAGCATCGTTTCGGGCTATCAGCCAATAATTGGCTATATTTTTCGCTTGTTATTAACCCTATGCATTTGAACAGTTTAGGTCACTTCATAACGATTGTGTGCACCGACGAAAGATATCGGTCACAGCGAGCTTCGAACCGTTTATTCTGGGTCAAGTACGCTACAAAAGAGCTACCCTGAGTAATAGCATAGATTAACTATATATGGTTAATCTATGGTAATAGGCTCTTCTTATGTAGTACCCAAAAATTGCTTCCAATCGAAAAAAAATATTGCCAGAGAGAAGAAACGTCAATACAAGTCATAGGCTTTACCATTGTTAATTGTCCAACATTCCCCACTGAAAAATAGACAGATATGTGTTTATGCTCGTACAGAAAAGGCAAACAAAAAGTGTAAATTAGCCATGACATGATTTTATTGATAAAATAAAAAGTAGTATAATTATATAATATTTTAAAATGTCACATTTTTTATTTCAAAACCACAAAGATATAAAATGCATAATTATGATAAAGCAAAAAATAGCAAAAGCACATTCGACAATAGAATGGCTCAGAGGTAAAGTGATCCAATTCCAAAATTCGATTTTTTCTGTTTATGTCAATTGGGGAAATATATAAATATATAGAAAATATATAGAGAATAATAAACTAAAATATCTAAGCCATTCGTTAAAAAATTCAAGACTTATTAATCAACATATATTTTTTCACTTTTAAAATTAATACTTTTCATCAATGGTAAAGTGATCCAAGTCCATCAGTTTTTATAGGGACATTTTTTCTTGGATCAGTTTACCTCTGAGATATACGGAAAATGACTGCTTAAATGTTATAAAATACCCTTTACGTGGATGAGTTTGTGCTATGCCAATTATTACCATTTTTTACTGGAGCATGATGATGAGACACTAGACAGTAGACGATTTCTATACTAGTTTGTGGCATTTAAAAATAAATTTATATTTCTAAATTTCAAAAGTTTATTTATAAAATAAAATAAAATAAAAATTGCCAGAAATGAGTTTACGACATTGATAATTAGAAACCTGCCAGTATGAATGAATAATAAAAAACAATGCAAAAAATCCCATATGCTTCTTATTATGGACGTAACAAAGTAGAATTAAAAACGAAATATATTATTTTTAAATTGATCCTAACTTTGACGCATCTATAGGAAAATGAGAAAATGCGGACTTGGACCACTTTTCAATTTTAGTCGGCCGCCATTATTTAACTCATGACAACTGATTATTAGCAATATGCTGAAAAAAATTGGGCAGGATACATGAAATTTGTTTGAACGTATCGAATCCACAAGGTACATTTAACGAAGTAAAATGCTATAAATCGGCCATTAAATTTTTTTCAGCCATTAATCAACTTGTCTGAGAACTCATTCTTAACTACATGCAAAACAAATTTGAGCAGGATGCATGAACAAATTTTGCAGGTATTGCGCCCACAATGTAAAATTAGCTAGCTAAAATGCAATAAATGTCGATAATTCTGCCATTTTGATTATTTTTCCACCATCATTGAGCGTTTTGGAGTACTGTTTATCAGTAACATACAAGACAAGTTTGAATAGGATGCATAAGAAACTTTTTAAGTTATTGCGCCCACACCGTGAAATTAACATCAAATAAAATAAATCATTCAATTCACTTGGCAAATCATCTTGCCCACAAGTGAATGTAAACGCCGACACCGCCGACGCAGAACTTTAATTGAAATAGCCCACCTTTTAAAAATGGAAAGGCGGGCTAAAAACACAAATCAAGGAAATTAAAACATTCAAAAATGATACAAATTTACTATGATTAAATTAACAAATGTTAAATGTGTCTGTACATTATTATCTATTACCAAAACTATTTAGCTACTTATTTCAATTAATGAAAAATAAATCAGAATGCTTCCTCGAGACACATTTTTTTGTGTGAAATTAATGAAGAAAAATGCGATATAAGTTTAACAATTTACCCCTTTTAAACAAAAAACTTAGTATTGTGACACTGATTCATAACTTCATTATAATTATGTTGTTCCAGCACGGGTAATATTATTATGGATGTTCCTCTTCTGTCGTGCAAAACTAAAAGGCGGTATCTGCTTACTACAAGTAAGCAGATACTGCCTTTTGGCATCGCAGAGCAGTGCTGACATACAGTATTTAGAAGGTCGCAATGAAGGTCCTGCTGGAGAAGGTAGGCAAGTGTGACGCGGTAATATGACAGACACAACAACTGGTCACTCTTTTTTTCTGTTTTGAATTTAATATTAGATGGTTAGTCTATTAGATGGTTATTCCTTGCTGAAAATATAAATTTAAAATATGAGGCATAGTGATGATAATACACCTGTAAACGCATAGTCTCATTATCGATAAGGCGTCATGCTCTGCTTTACGACAGAATCAGCCAGATAAAATCATAGTGCGTTTGTTTCTAAATTCGATGGTAGAATGAGTGTCCAGAGATGTGACTGCCATCCAGGGGTGGCAATAGACATACCACAAACAGGTGATAGTTGTGCACAGTATATCGTTAGCTGGGCTCAGCGCTCGATTCCGATCAATAAGTTGTGGAAAATTGATCATTTTTTCATTCAAACAAAATCAGTATCTCATAATAAATTAGTGCATCATAATGGCCCCACATATTATTAGTTACCCTCATGCAAACTTAGTTAAAGTACCAGTGGCTGAGGCTGCAATTTAACACTTCTGACTGCCCAGTATGTTGAGAGAATTGGGCACTTTTGTAACACTGTTGAAGCTGTCTGAGTGTTACAAATGCGGACAAAGGGTTAAGTCGATGTCCAGAGTAGCAACGTTAATCAGTGCAATCCGTCAGACACAACTGGCCACATTATTACCATTATTAGATCTATTTATAGTCACTTGCAAACACCAAAATCATATATTATAAGTAAAAAAAGTGATGCCGACCAAATGATCATAATCATAGTTGTTGAATTTGTGAGATGAAATCTATGCCTTTCTTTAATGTAATGTATTCATTGTCATTACATAGAACGTTTTGTGGTTATGATGGTCGTACCAGAGATATTATAATAACATCTCTGGTCGTACCACACAGGTACTCAAGGAGACTAAGAGACTAATATATAATCCCCAGCCTCAGCAAACACGACACTCTGACATGGTGGGACATCTAAAAATAGGGTTTTTTTAATTTAGAAACCACGTCTGAAGTTGCGTCGCACTACCTCGACCCACAACTTCAAATGGGTGAACTTTACTCATACTTGCTTAATTTGAGGCGAAACAAGAACAAATATTGATGTTTAAACAGTGTAAGCTACCACAGCAAACAAATAGTATAATGTGACACAATTGGGCCTAACTCTACCCAAAAAGGTGGTTTGTTTGTTTTTGTTTACTCAACTGAATTTAAACATTCAATGAAAGGTCAAAATCAACCTTATAATTAAATATTCTAAAATGTTGCATTTGTTACCTTGACCACAGTCGGGTTTGCCAACACAGCATACAGTAGACACGTGGTTGTTATTGCCTAATCTCCATCCGGTATGAGAAGAAGAGGACTGACTCAAGTACAAACGACCGAACTTGTATAGGTCAATTCTTATTTTTAACTCTCACTACTGGTACCGGTGCAGCGCCGGCATAAAAACCTTATTCCATTGTGTATACCAGCGCTGCATTGTTGTATGTTGTATTTATTCATGTTATTACTATTTTTACTAGTCCTTGTCTATCATTTATATATATATATATATTATTTCGTTATTTAATCATTTTTTTATCTTGTGTTTTCCTTTTTTTTTTTGTTTTTTTATATATTTTTTTATTATTAGCTTTAAATATCACAGGCCGTCACCAGGGATGGGGGTGGGGGAGTCGGGAGGCGGATCCAGGGGGGGGGGGGGGCGCTTCCAATTTTTTTCGAAAAAAATCCCAATTTTGACCATAATTTTCCCCGGCGCCCCCCTTTTTTCAGATCCTGGATCCGTCATTGTTTGAAATACTGAACCACCCTGGTCAGTATATTCACATGTGGCCCGAACCCCCACCCCCCTTTTCAAAAGTCTGGTGACGGGCCTGTGTCGGGGTGGACTTTTTTATTATTTTCTTTTGTTTTTTTTAAGTTTTTTTTTTTATCTATATTACTTTTTAGTAGCTTTAAATATCACAGGCCGTCACCAGAGGTGGAGGGGGGGGGGATCAAGGGACGGATCTATGGGCGGGGGGCGCCTTATTTTTTTTGTCAAAAAAGTTCCCAATTTTGACCATAATTCCTCCGGCGCCCCCTCCTTTATTCAGATCCTAGATCCGCCATTGCTTTAAATACTGAACATGTGGCCCGACCCCCCCTCCTTTTTAAAAATCTGGTGACGGGCATGTGTCGGGGGTGGACTTTTTCCTATTATTTTCTGTTTTACTTTTTTTGTGTTTTTTTTATAAATATTACTTTTTTATCAGCTTTAAATTTTACAGGCCGTCACCAGTAATGGGGGGGGGGACGGGTCGGGGAAGGATCCAGGGGGGGGGGGAGGCGCCTTCAATTTTTTTCGAAAAAAATCCCAATTTTGCCCATAATATTCCCCCGGCGCCCCCTTCTTTTCTTCAGATCCTGGATCCGCCCTGTTTGAAATTTTGAACCTTCCTTGACAGTACATTCTCATGCCCCCCCTTTTTTTTAAAGTCTGGTGACGGGCCTGTATCAGGGGTGGAATCTAGGGAATGATATTTGATAGACCTTTTAGGGGGTGTTCAACAATTACGTAACGTTTTTTGAACGATTTTCAACCAACTACGCTCCATTTACACCAACCCCCTGCTGGGGTTTACGTAGTTGTTGAACGCCCCATTTGTCAGCAGGTTTAGTGATTACTAAATGCGATGGCCTAGCTGTCGACGATGTATTAGCATCTAAAAATATTAGCCAGATGTACCGGCTAAAAAAGTTCAAATCCATGTCGCCTTGTAGGGCGATGCCGATGGCAACAACAAGGTTTTCAGCAGTTGACATGACAGTGGTTCGCGTGGTTCGTGGCGTTCACTTCCAGCTGAACATATATAAATGTACTTGTATAATTCTGGAAGTAATAAGTCACAAATTTTGAACAACATGGGTCAATAATATCAATATATATGTGTGTGTGTATGACCTGGTCTGGCAAAATGAGTCGTATACGGAAGTTAGACAACCCAGCAGACACGAGACGTTGAACCAATGTTGTTTTAATGTTGGCCCACCGTCTCCGACATTGACCCAACATTAATACAACATTGGTTCAACGTCTCGTGTCTGCTGGGAAACGATGCTAGTAGGCCTACCATTAACCCTTCTCCTGCTGTGACCGTATACAATTATACACGTACGGGTTAAAGCTAGT
>OZ024914.1:38111713-38191713 GCA_964017125.1 Flabesymbios commensalis | reverse complement strand
CAAAATCTAAGAAAATATACAGACGTGGTATTAAATTAGTATTGATCTTCTTATGGTTGCTTATGTTGTAGGTAAAATGGAATGCAGATTTTATTAATTGAGCCTGTTGTAGCTCATAACAACAAAAGCGGGGGAGGGGGTAAAATCAATTGAGCTTCTCTTGACCGCATGAGAAGTTAAGTAAATCTAAGAAGTAGGAAAAGTGTAGTAAGTAGCCTATAAAGGAGGGGGGGGGGAATCAAGTGAAGTAATTAGCATAATGGATTCCTTATGCTTACTTCACTTCTAATACAACGGGGGTCATGACCTGCTCAATTGATTATATCTCTCGACGATGAGGGCCATAATCAATTGAGCAGGTTATTGCTCCTGTTGTGGTAGAAGTGAAGTAAGAATAAGGGAGGGATAAAATAATTAAAAATGACTACATGTTGTACAAAGTTATGCAGTTGCTTGCTTGTGTAATTGTGAAGCTTATGGTTCCAAGGTGACGAATTATAACTAATTCATTGTTTTCGACGATATACATCACTTTCGTAGAAGTCGACAGTTATCAGTTCAGGATTACATAATTTTTCATATTTTTTTTCTTGCTTGAAATATATATTTTTTCTTGAAATATATAGAGATATAAATATTCACACACTAGACATAAGTTTGTTCACCCCCACACAAATCATGCACGAACCATTATTCATTGACTAGTGAGCGGCCAGCTCATATATACCGATATGATTTTAAAGTTTTTAAGCTGTGTCACATGTTATCCACATATGTTTTACACTTTGTCATGCAAAGTTATGTCTGTGCATTGCAATTATGGGTTCCAGTGGAGACATTTGAAATGGGAATCGAATTCAATTAAGGGCTCAAATGTAATGGAATTTAAAATCATATAATTGCAGCGCAGCTCAGCCGCAATGAAAAAAAATGTACAAAATATTTGTACAAGGTACAGACTATAAGGCGGAAATGAAAAATGATGCCGGCGTGTTTGTCCGAAGCAGACGCCACTCCGAGTTGTCTTTTGACTGGAGCTCGTTTTTTGGTACACATTTGTCATAAAAAACTGATAGGTGACGACTACATACATGCAGCGGACATATTCAGCCTGGTGGCGAGAAAAACCCTAATGGTTCATTAACCGGCATAACCACATCAGGTGGGCCAAGAGAGTTCAGCACTGGACCACCAATGGCAATTAGTCCTTTGTGGTGCTCTTTGATGAGTGTAAGTTTATTCAACACACTAGTGATGTAAGTGAAGGATGTTGGAGAAATAATTGATAGAGTATGAATCCAGACGCAATGTGATTTCGGTCACGTAGGAACGTTTCCGTTATGGTTAGTGGATGCATCAGCTTTCTTGTGTTGGTACTTTGGTAGTGGTTGATAAAAATGTCAACCAGTATTCTTACATTGACCTCATCGGTGGAAATTTGTTGGAGTCAGTATAGCAAATGTTTAGGGAACAGCAACACCCATTTGTGTTTTAACAAGACAATGAATGTTCCTTGTCACAGAGCCATGGCGGTGTTGGCATTGTTTGAGAACAATGCTAGATGCAATAATTATGATAATTCCTCCGCAGTCTCCAGATGTAAATCCTATCAAAAACATCTGGAGTTGCATAAAAAGGACGCATGAGAGGTCAAACCAACCACATGTAAAAAATTAAAGCAGCATTATTCAGAAGCTCTGACAGAATTCGTCTTGCAAAGATCGGAACATAGTTTTCCTCTTTGCTCAGAAGAGCAGCGGTCATAATAAGATCACGTGGCTACCCAAATAAATATTAATCATGACACTAATTATGTTTCCTATAGCATCATAAATATATATCCGTTTAAAATCTGTAAAAAAAATCCGGGTTTGAGTTTATTTGCTGTGATTCAATAAAGGTATTAAGCATCTGTGTAATAGGCATCACTTCGGGGGTGAACAAACTTATTTCCAGTGTGTGTATGTATATGCCCTATATATAATACTTATTCATATAAAATGTATACTGCGGTTTTTACAAAACGTATAACAAATTATCTAATCGTGAACCGATAACTGTCGCTAAGTCTTGGCAATTTTGTTGATCCTCAAAATTTGTGACTTAGGCTACTTCCATCATTACTAAAAAGTTTATTCATATATTCGTGTTCACATAGGAGTTGTATCACCGAAGCGCGAACCAATACAATTCGCGAATTTGACACCATTACCACTTCATGTCGCTGTTAATGCTGCTGCAAAACCCCGCTGTCCAATAACCATCATTGGCATTTAATTCACATGAATTTAAACCCGTCTCGCTAGTACATCCAGCTAGTAGTCTACATCTACGTGCCAGTACATCACCAATAGCTAGGCCATTTAATTTGAATAATCACTAGTATTGCTGACTGCAACTTCCATCAAATATTCCCTAAATTCCACCCCTGCTATTTAAAGCTATTTAACAATACCTGGACATTTGTTTAGGGCTGTTCAACAATTACGTAACGCTTTTTTGTACGATTCCCCCCCCCTTCGTAACGTTTTTTAATATCCTTTTTACTGCGCTCCGTAAGGCATCACTTTACTCCCCTATAGGTGTTACGTAATTGTTGAACGGCTCATTTTGCATTTAATGTTTTTAACCACCTTAGAAATGTAAGATAACACTTCACTAAAAACTCTGGGACTACGTTAGTAGCCTATTCCAGCTAGAGTGTAAAGTAGATAGTTTACGTTCCGGTAGTAAAACCAATCTACACCAAATATTTATGTTAATCTAGAGTGGATGGACGTGGGAAAGAGATTTTTAAGGCAAACCTACTGTATGCCTGGTAAAAACCGTAAACTTTCGGTCAATCAAAAAGTCCAACTAGGGGGGTCACCATTCAATTACTAGGGCTGCAGTTTTTGAATTGAACAACTTATATATTTCACTTCCTATTTGCAGAACTTTACTTTTTTACACTCTGTCTCTAGAAAAATATTTATTTCAATTTTTAGTATTTTTTTGTAATTTTTGTGTGCTTAGTATTGATCTGGAGGTTGAGGGGTCGAGCCTTCAACATTTTTTAAGGGCTATTCAATATTTATTTACAAAATGTTTTTTCAGAGAATGATTTATTTCACGAAAACTTACTCCCACTCAATGTTAATTGAAGTGTGGTCCCCTCCACAGTTGTTTACCCATAAAAATGAAGAAGCTGGTTGTACTTCATGGCATGTATGAGAGCAATGATTGAACCTACTATGGCAAGGTGTTTATAATAGTCAAGTAAACAAATAAAGGATGTGGGTGATATTCATACGAAGATGATGATTTTGTCAGGCACCATATGATGATATGGGCAGGTACCATAGACTGGGGTGGTAGCTAAGTATCCGCCAAAGAGTCACCAACCCCTAATATGGCCATGTTTTATGGGAAAACAGAAGTATCTGGTTAGTTTTTCTGATGCAGTTTGCCTTCAACGCGCAAGACAGGGATGAAGGATAGAAAAGCTAATAAATAGCTTAAAAGTTAAACCAGAGGCAATGGTAAGCTCCTGGAACGAGACTGGGGGACTTGAAGCTCCGTTGCAACGACCGTTATGGTCATCATATCCCACCACATACATTGCGTCAATAGATCCATACGATCCGGTTAACTGTTGACAGAATCATCGAAGGCTATGCTGAGAGGGCTCAACAAATGGCCTATGAGGCGTACCCAGATACTCTGGTAAAAACAGCACAGGATATCCGTATAGAGTAGGCCTACTTCATATAATAAAGAAGTGGGGGAAATACCCAGCTCTTTCTAACGCGGACATAACGATGGACCAGGAGATAGAATAGCAACATAGTTATGGCTCACTACACTAAATTATGGTCAGTTCCTACATGTCTACATCGGTGGAATATGAAAACCCGTGAAAGAATTGTGGACTCGCGATGACGAGATTGCAGTGGTTGAAAACACTTGCATAGAGCTGGAGACTGATAGGCCTACAATCCTATTTTGTGAATGCAGAAATATCTATTTCTACACATAGGAATTGTGTGTTGTGTCAGAAGTGTCGGTGACTATTTCTACACATAGGAATTGTGTGTTGGGTCAGAAGTGTCGGTGATTGCCTGACACATGATGCTATGTTAAATTGTAGCAAAAGCGTTCGCTCAGATGAAGACACTGATCCGATTACTACTTTAAAACTATTGCTGTCTTGAACCATTTTTCATGACCAGCGAGGTGCTCACAGGACCATAAAACTAGTAACTTTATAGACTTTTCAATAATTATAATTAATCTGCACTATCTGCTATTAGAACCAGATCGTCTGCAAAAGGTATCAATAGTATTTCTGTTACATCAAGAAATAATTCTATACCGTGACCACAAGGCAGTTCAATTACCCTCTGCAATTATGCTTATGACCATCAGATTATTTTGATGATTTTCTCAAAATTCGTCGACCCAACGACATAACATAATTTAATATGAGATGTATTCGACAATAACTTTGAATGAATTACAAAATAAGTAATTTTAGGTGTTTGCAAGTAAATATATTGTAATAATGGAAATGGGGTAATGTTATATAACAAATGTTTGTCCCACAGCTCCACCCTCTTCATTTAAGCCGCTGCAGGGAAACAGTCCCGGATATAATCGGGACATAAGATAACTATATCGTCATCAATTAATTCAGCAAGAGTGTAGTTTGAAAATAAGTGTGGATTTAACCCTTTAAACCCTCACGATGCATCAAAGCAGCATTTTGCATCTCTGAAGAATTAATTCATTTTCTAAAACCCAGGGTTTTAGAATGAAAATTTCTTTTTTTCATTTGCCGCCAACTTCAAGTCATCTTCATCCACTACAAGTCGAGAATTGCGACAGCGATTCGCGGCTTGTAGTGGATGAAGATGACAATGGTAGAGTCAGGTTGGTAAACTCAGTGTGCGGCAAAATGCGTCTCAGACTGCAGTCTGTAGTGGTAAACAATGATATTCCACATCATAATATATCATTAAATCGACTGTAGTGGCAAACAATGACATTCCACATAATAATATATCCATAGATATAAGTTTTGTGGTTCTGTTGAGGATATTATACATATCAACAGTCGTTTCACTGATGCAGCAGTGTGTTTCTACGATGCACGGTGTGAATAATTGTGGAGCAGCTAAGACTGATGGTTGAACAGCTAAGATGTGCGACCTTTTGATGCACCAATTTAATACGAGATACTGATTTTATTTCAATGGGAGAAAGATCGATTGTCCATAAATTATCGATTCAAATCGAACGTTGGGCCCAACGAATGCTTTACTGTGCACAGTTACCACCTACTTGCGGTACGCTTCTTGACAGCCCTTGGTAATGTGAGGGGGCTTGGTGGTTTACAGCTGTCTGAACAACTCCCTCACTCCGCGCCACATTCTGTTCATGGTGTTTCTCACTCTTGATTTTGATTTGCTTCTACCTTCTACCTTCACTGAACACAATGAAAAATACATGTATAAAAGGTCTGTTAGAGCAAGAAAAACAGTACAAATATGCTGCTAAAATGTGGAAATAATAGATAATAAATTATGATGAAGATGCCGTGAGGTACTTACATGCTTCAGAAACGATAGCATCAGAAGCTTGTATGCCTAGAAAAAAAAAGAAAAACAGTTTACAAGTGATTTCCATTAGGCATACAACAGCATGCAACTGTATCCCAACAAACACGAAACGTTGACACAGTGCTGGTTTAATGTTGGCCCATCGTCTTCGACGCTGGACCAACATTAAACCAGCACTGTGTCAACATCTCGTGTTTGCTGGGATATCTATCAGCATCTTATATTCAGGTGAGACTGGATTACTTATGCGACACAGCAAAATCAAGCGATGATATCCCATAATGAAAGCCATTTTGAATTCTGTCGGCCAAATCTGCTGTCATTTCGGATTAAGTTGTATGAAGTACCATTATGACCTTGTGGGCAGATGTGTTGCTCTTTTTAGCATCGGATGCACAGTTCTCGAGATATCGACCATTTTGAATTTTGGCGGGCATTTCGTATTTTGACAAATTGTTCATTGTCATTTTTGATAAAAGTATATATGTTATGTGCTTTTACGAACCTTTGGGCCGAAAATTCAGTCGTTTTAGCGTTAGATGCACCACTCACGAAATATTGGCAATTTTTTCATTTTGGATGAGGCTGTAGATTCATTATGACCCCATGGCCCAAAAATGTACTCCTTTCTGGAGATATGGTCTAACCACACAAATTCATACTCGCATATTATTAAAAAGTTTAATGGTGGGAGAGTCACGATCTTTTAAAAAAATGTGGCGATTTAAAGCAGGCTTAGGTTTAACTATTACAACAAAACAGTACAAATACGTAGCTAAAATGTGGAAATAATAGATAATAAATTATGATGAGGATGCCGCGAGGTACTTACATGCTTCGGAAAAGATACTGTCTGAAGCTTGAATGCCTAGAAAAAAAAAAAAAGTTTACAAGTGATATCCATTAGGCCTACAACATTATGCGACCGTATATTTAATCGGAGTGTATTTAATTCGCTCACACAAAATTGTGTGTTTGTCTACTACGTCTGCTATCAGCAACTTATATCCAGGTGAGACTGGAAACTACCTATGCGACACAGCAAAATCAGGCGATGATATTCCACAATGAAAGCCATTTTGAATTTTGTCGGCCAAATGTGTCTGTCATTTCGGATTAAGTTGTATAAAGTACCATTATGACCTTGTGGGCAGCTATGTTACTCTTTTTAGCATCCGATGCACCGTTCTCGAGATATCGACCATTTTGAATTTTGGCGGGCATTTCGTATTTTGACAAATTGTTCATTATCATTTTTGATGAAGCTGTATATGTTATGTACCTTTACGAACCTTTGGGCCGAAAATTCAGTCCTTTTTAGCGTTAGATGCATCACTCTCTAAATATTGGCAATTTTTCATTTTGGATGAGGCTGTAGATTCATTATGACCCCATGGCCCGAAAATGTACTCCTGTCTGGAGATAACTATGGGCTCACCACACAAATTCATACGCGCATATCCTTGAGAGAGTCACGATCTTTTTTAAAAAATGTGGCGATTTACAGGAGGCTTGGGTTTAAATATTACATTTATATCATTTTGATACCAATTCATTTAGATTGGGTGGCCATTTCTGGCTTCAAAAACATCGCCATCGGGAAAGATAGGTATAAAATGTAGGCCCTGCGCTGGTATTAACAAGGCATAAGCTGCATTCGGTAGTTCCCGTGTATTGGAAATTCCCAGAGAGTAGACTAGGACTTAACATTTTCATGTGAAAATAGAAAAAAAGCCCGACGTTTAAAAACCCTTTTTTATTTTTTATATTGATAGAGTATGTCCAGATGATTAAAATAATATATAGGTTTATATATATTTCTTCACGTAAAGAATGCTAGGAGGGCCAAGCGTATGGGCCATAATACATATAAGTCTATGGGAGGGGTATTCTGTGTGGTGAGACGATATCAGCTATTTGGGATTTTGTCGGCTATTTTGCAATTTGACACACTATATATGTATGATGCATTTGATTGAGAAGAAAAGCACAACTAGATGTTACATTTGCATAGTTAATATGAAAATTCCACAATTAAAGTTTATTGCCAATGCAGTGACAATTTTTCATGGTGACCCCTATGAGAGCGACACATAGAGTCTTAATAGGGGTCTCCCGACAAATTATACTAGGGGCCTACATATCAAAATGTATTTCCTCTTTTATAACATCGAATAAACAAGTCTGAGTCCTGTAAGTCCATCTTGAATAATAAATTATTATGCAAATTAGCTGATTTGCAAACTCAACCAGGATAATACATCATATAGGAATGGATATTAGCCACTGGAAAGTGTTTACCTCGATGTCGAATGTGCAAATTAGCCCATGGCGGCCATCTTGGATATGCAAATTCGCGAACATCGGATGGATACGCGTTTACGTCGATCTTGGATATGGGGTATGCAAACTAGCCTATGACGGCCATCCTAGATATATGCAAATTGGCTGATTTTCGAACTCAAACAGCTTAATCCATCACAGGGTGTTTACGTCGTCAAATTGTTGAATAATAATAATAATAATAACAATAGACAGCACTAAAACAATAAGTCTCCACCACATCAGTGGGTCGAGACCTAATTATGATTTCAACTAACTAATATTGCGCCTGGAGGGTACGTTTTCTAAAAATGAAATGCAATGAACCACAATTAAAATAATACATACCCCCGGTCTTACTTGTTATACCTTAGCGCCATAACCATTAGAAATAGGTACCGAAATCCCTATTTATCCGGATTTTTACAGATCAGCAATTTCGATTGGCAAGATTATTCACATGTATACCATGCGGCTCTGTGTAAATGTTTGGGTAAATCGATGAAAAAATTAGATATGGTCATTTAAAAAACCCATAATGTATTATAGCTAACATTTTTTTTAAACTTTGCCCCTTCGTACTCCGACGGTAGTGGCTGGATCACTTCGAAAAATATAAGCAACTCAACTTGAAGCATGCTGTCAAAATTTGCTGTCAATCGGGTGAAAGCTGAGGAGAAAATACATGTAAGCCAATGAATATTAACGAATATTATTAATAATAAGGTAGAAATTTCGATAGTAAAAACAACAGTTTGAACGAAGTACCTTGGCCCAAGTCTGGTATTCTACCACCTTATTTAAATAACAACTGAATGACGGCGGTGATTGGCCGATCTCGTCATGTAACAGGCTGAATCACTCTTCGATTGGTCGGGGGTAGAATACGAGACTTTGTCCAAACCCCGGGGTCCAAACTAACCACGCATCGTAATAATTTGTTTATGGTATCATCATACTGATAGAGTGGTTAATCGATAGTTCCAACCCCTAACACCGGGAGGGGGGCAGCACTGAGAGTTATTTCACATTTTGGCGAGTTCTCACCTGTGAAGACACATCGTAAGGCATACGTATGCTCTGCTTGCAAAGTGGAACCCATTTTGCTCACTACATTAACATTTACAAGTTATAGAATTCGAAACCGGTCCTTTGTAATACCCCAGTCACACATACACGACGCACAGCCCACGCCTTGAGTGATAAAAATTAGAGCAGTGCGTCATTGTGTGTTCATGATTTGTCAGGATATGAGAAGAGCCAGCGAGTTTAAGACGAATATACAGCGTGTTATAAATAAATCACGTGTATAAATCAGCGAATACACAGTGTTTCGCCACCGCGTTGCGCTTTAGCAGGGCGACAAAGTTAGCCAATACATCGCGCATCGCCAGTGCACGAATAAGTCAGAAAGCATTTAGCACGCCCCATAATAATTATTATACGTTATGTGGTCGCTGGACATGCGTTAGAAACACTTAGAAACACGTTGGATGGGCGCTATGTGCGCGCTCACTGCCAGCATTTTTGAGTTTTTTTCTAGCCGTATGGCTTAGTCACACATATAGTTGACGCACGAGTTTTAGCAGTTATATTTATTGCTTATTTTATATGTCGCTTGTACTAGCTCGTTAGAGCTAATGTTATATGTTTTTACTATGTGCGACTTAAAATTAATCTTATCTATCTTATCTTACGACCCACGCACTGAAAATGTATTATTTTTTGCTAGAGCGTCGGTTGTGCGTTGGTCGTGCGTTAGCATTCTTACTGGTTCGTAGAGCTCGCTGAACTAACGCTACACATATTTTTGTGCGCACTGTAATCGCCAAAGAAGTTGAGTATGTTAAAAATGATGAACCCATATGAACGCATAAATGTACACGCCAGAAACCGCCAGAAACACGTAGGGCGAGCTAGAACAACGAATTGTCAACGCCAAATACGTTTGCTTTGCATCACGTGGCTGCCCGTTGAGGACGCCGAATAGTCGCGGACAACGCGCCTGCCCTGCGCTGCATGAGCGCTCGAAGCAGGCCTGGGCACATGACGGCAGTTCGCCCAGTGCTCGAGCAACAGGATGTGACTATGTTATTTCTGCAGCTTAACCCTTTGAGCTCTGAAGAACGACATTTCATTTGTAATAATTTTAGGTGGTGTTTCACACGATACACGGCGTTAGGTGCAGAATTTGTTTTTAATATGTTAAAATTAAGTCCAAATGTATAATCTTATCATAAATTTAAGATACATTTTTCTTTTAAAAATGGTTACATGTACAAAACAAACTGATTTGAAGTAACTATAATTGTCGACATTAGCATTCTAGAGTTAAGGCCTAATGCGCACTGTATGCGTCCAACGCGTTAGCAAAGCGCTGTTCATTCGCCCTTTGCGTTGGAAACACGATGTGCATTCGTTACTAGCTTGCGACGTTTTTCACAATCCGGACCCAAATTGTTATTTTTTATTTTTTCATGCGTGGACTGTGCATCGTTCATGTGTGACTGGGACAAACCTCGGTCAGCGAAAACAAAACGAATTTAGAGCGTGTGCTCTACTTGTGCCTAACGTTAGGCTGGCGCTGCTCTGACGTTCTTCTGGCGTCTACATTTAGCCTATACACGTGGAAACACGCTAACATTTTTGAACATGCAGAAAATGCGTGCGTGATGGTATGTGTGACTAGACCTTAACATTGTGACAGAGACGCCTTTCAACCATGAAGCCATTTTAATGGCAAAACAGGCCTATATACCCCACCAAATTAAAAATAAATATATTAGGCCTATTTCTATACTTACTCTTGCTGGTGCTATCAATGTTGGAAATCTCAATAATGCCTAACTCCCGGCGGGTGGGAGTTTTGAAGCATTTTCTATTTGAGAAAGGCGCGCCTTCCCACTCCCACCCGCCATCAGCCTTGGCTGTGACCAGCTTCATTTCAGTTTCGCTGGTGACGTCTTCCAGTAAGACAATCTTATTTTCTGCAACAAACAATACAATAGAATAGAGAACGATTACGTTATCGTGAACGAATACGTTATCACGTCAAGCCAAAAACATATATTATTTGCCTGAATCTTTATAAATAACATTTTCTCTAAGTTACATTTGAGTCTGAAATCTATGTTAATTAATCCTTTCAAGCCTGAAATTACCATTGTCATCTTCATACACTACTACTTGTAGTGGATGAAGATGACTTGAAGTGGGTGAAAAATTAAAGAAAATTGCAATGTATTGGTAAACCAGTTTCTTGGAAATTTTCATTCTAAAACCCTTAGTTGTGGGAAAGTTAAATCTGTTTTCAGAGATTTAAAATGATGCTTTAATGCATCGTGAAGGCTTAAAGGGTTAATAGATCAGCACAGGTGCATGGTTACATGTAGTGATTCTGTTATGCTAGATTGGTCTAACCAAGGATACTAACGTACTAAGTCTTGATTTAACCCTTTCAACACTACAGACCGATATATGCTGCACAGCTCATTTAACAACAAATATGTTGCATCAAGTGTTATGTTTATTGGACATCTATTTTTATAATAAAAGTGTTTATCCTCATCTGAAGCTGGAAATTGCGTTAGCAATTCCAGCTTTAAATGACGAAAAATAACAAGAATTAATTTAGTGGTGAAAGAGTTAATACTTTGTGTGCGACGAGAATATAATGAGAACTTTTGTAATGTTTTAAGTTTTATGTTTTGTTGTAATGTTGCATGTCTTCCGGCGCCGCCTTCGCCTCATTTTTATTTATCAAAGCTCTTAAAATAATATAATCAGCATGCCATTCTGAATCGATTTCATATTTTGCACACACTTACACATGTCTGGATATTTGTTTAATTTCGGGATTGACCTTGACCTATTTAAAGATCAAGGTCATTGGATAAATTAAAACTTTAAACTCTCAGCATGCGCTAAAACATCATTTTGTTCACGGAAAACTGGTTTAATATCCCTACACCTTTTCGCCACCACAGTTCTAAAAGGCGAATACTATATGCCATATTATTCATCTTACAGAAGTGAAGTTGGGTGGTTGTTCATCAATTATTTTGACACCCAAAGAGTATTCAATGAAACTAATAAGGTCAAGGATGAGTGCCCTTGACCCACTCACATGATCAAGGTCGCTGAATATCGCCTTTGTAATTCATATGATGTGAGATAGTAGGGCCTATCTTTTCAACCATTTGACTGAATAAATATATTCAGACTGAATTTTCATGAAATCAATAATAATGTCTGAAGGAAATGTTGCAAATAAATATTTAATGGTCCTTAAAATGGGATCCAACTTTGTAGACATAACAAAAATATTCTAAGAAAGTGAAATAAATGTATGGCTTGAGGCCGAGTGTGAAAAAAAATAAAGTATTGCAGATAGGAAGTGACCCATTCTAGTAATTGAATGGTGGCTCCCTTATTGTATTTTCTTCACAAAATGACTCCTGGTTGAACTTGATTTGTTTTGAATCATTTAACCTAGGGTTACTATATTTGATTTACAAATGTATCTGATCAAATTCAAACTGATCGACCTTTGAATATGTAAAAAATTAACAGCAAATGCGTTTTTTATTTGAAAGGTGAAATATAACTAGAAATATAGTAGAATTGAGATAAATTACTATGATTGATAGATACATTGAAGATGAATTAGAAAAAAAGTGCATAGGCCTACAAGATAGTGGTCATACTATAGAATACTTACCATTTAGTACTTTGGGGGTTTGGCTGGCCTCTGGACACCACAAACCCAGGCAGGCGGTATTTCCTGTGCAACGGTCGGCCTGTTCGGCTGGCCATACCATCAATGTGGCTAGACCTCCTGGAAGTAGATAAAACATATATATAAGTATCATAAGGCGATATAACGGACGTAACATATATCGTAGCAAAATTTTGAAGACAATTTTAGAATATATCATAGGTGACCCACACTGTTGTTTAATATTCCAGGATATATATGCCAATAGTCTATTTCCTGGTTGCGAATGGTGAGATGACACTGCCCTCCAGACACAGGATTTCAACATCAACAGCTATGACAACCCGTCGTGTTGATCTAGGCTTCTGTTTGGTCTAGCTTACCGATATGTCGAGAAAGAAACTAGGCTATTTCGGCAGCAGACACAACTGGTACTTACGATGATAATATTAAAACATTGCTTTTATTAAGCTCTACTTTGTAATAAATGTAAATATGGACAGTACAAGTTTGTCTGTTTCGTCTTAACACTTTAACCGCCAAGCTATTCAATTTGAATTTTCACCCACTTGAAGTTGTGGCTCGCTGACGCGATCCACAACTTCAAGTGAGTGAAAATTATTCAGATTTGACCAAATGGAAGTCAACTTTCGTCAAATCTTGCGTATTGGTGTCACGTTTTATTTTCAACATTTAAAAAAACTGTTAGGCAATGTGCTAATAAAAAATTAACTCGGTAAGCCCCCCCCCCCCCCACCTGAAAATTGAACTATTTCTAAACCATAGAACAACCAAAGTGGCACAAACAATCCGTTTGCTGGTCTGAAATATCAAGTACTCACTTGTATTAAGAACTTCGACGGTACCAGGCCAGCTGACTACTGCTACGGTGGTTTGCTGCTTGATTTCTATGTGCAGTGGCTGGGTGCTCATGCACACCCCGTCGTCACCTCCAAGACCTAGCTTGAAAATGACGGGTGTGTCTGGCACGACAGCTTGGTGCAGCAGCGCCATTCCTGAAATGAAGCGATATATAATAATTGGGCTGAATAAAACATTTGCTAATGGCAAGCATTATTACGTATCTTTATTTGATTGATATGGCTATTAAAATGCTTGTATGTGACGACATTGTGTCCTGAACATCGGTCTGCAGCCTACTGTGAATAATAAACAAAATACGCTCTCCCATTATGCGCGATAATTATTGGTAAACCATACTATACATTCACCATGATTATTCCATTTCACGTGAGGGTCTCAGGTCCCTGTGGGGCCAACCGGGATTGACATAGAGTCGGGTAAATGTAATGTGTTCGCAAGTATACCGTGTATTATGAAAACATTGTGTTCTTTGACAATGACCTCAACCTCAAAAAAAAACATTTATAATTTAAAAAAGTATATTGTACAAGTAGTCAATTATCAAAATGTAGAAGTGTTAATAACTCACCATTTCCCAATGTAGCCATAATTGGCACTTCCTCACTATTCACAAACACTTTTCCTCCCAGGAATTTCTGAGGCATCATATTCGTTAAAATCCACAAATCACACTGAAAAAAATAAGAAATCAATCTGAATAGGGCTACATTTAATAGAAAAATCGCAACATATATTCAGATCCCAGCCTTACTTTAGTAAAAATTAAAAGGTATAATGCTTATTAAACATTCTTAGTCTTCAATTTTAATAACGGAAACGTAATGGCTTAACAAGAGATCGAATGAATTAAAAATAGCTAAGACTTGGAAGTTAATGAATTTACTTGAACAATTCGTGAACTTCATGAACTTCATGAACAACATGAACTTAGTTAATGTTGCTGACTTATCTGGTTTATGGTCGTTCATGAACCACCCCAATTTCATAAACAAGTTTCAGGAACTTCAGGTTAACAGTTTATGAATTTCAAGAAAGTCTCATTTGTTTAGGAATGTTCAGGAATAGTTCATGAACACATTTAATGAACGTTCACCAATGTTCATTAACTATCTGGTTCATGAATTATTATTGAACAAACTAAGTTCATGAACACTCATGAATTGATTTGACGAAAGTGTCATTTGTTGCTCAAGAATGTTCAAGAACATGAACAGTTTAATGAACATTCATGAACGCTCATATTTTTTTATACGAACATTCATGAACTATTCGTGAATGTTCATGAAAAGTTCATGATCATCTCGCCGGGATTTACACGTGGATGAAATAAATCAACACTTTAATCGCCAAATTATTCAATTGGAATTTTCACCCACTTGAAGTTGTGTCTCGCTGACGCGATCCACAACTTCAAGTGAGTGAACTTTACCATGTTTAAAAGGCGGTACTAAATGTGGTAATAATCAGGTGAAAAAACGAATATATGCGGCACCGGCGGTTAAAGGGTTTTAAACCTGCGGGACATATAAATTCACCAATGGGTCAAATT
Organism: Flabesymbios commensalis; assembly: GCA_964017125.1. Lineage (NCBI taxonomy): Eukaryota > Metazoa > Annelida > Polychaeta > Terebellida > Flabelligeridae > Flabesymbios > Flabesymbios commensalis. The sequence continues at coordinate 38,176,640 of OZ024914.1, read as the reverse complement.
AATTTACACGTGGGTGAAATCAATTTACCCGCGGGTCAAATCAATTCACCCGCAGGACTTTCATTCATAGGTCAAATCAATTGATTTAAACCAATCAGAATCACTGATTATATATAATGTTTTTATTTTAGATAGACCCTAATATATGTAGGGTGGGCCTAAACTTAGTCTGTCTTTTAAAGTCATTGTCGAAGCTGCATAGCGTGCAAACTTCCAATGTTAAATGGCAATGAATGCAAGTGGCGGCCTACACTTGGTTTCACAGTGATCAAGGGGCAGTACAGGGCCTAATTTTATTTAACCCGTGAGGGTCTTTCTATGTTTTAAACTCGATCCCCTCTCGTAATAGTGTAGATCAATACACGAGGTAGGCCATTACTATAGAACAAAATGTGCAGTTTCAGGTAGGGATATACCATGAAAAATTTCAACTTGATCAATTTCAAAATGGCCGACCTGCGGCCACTTCCGATCGACAAATTTTCCCGTTAACGCGATTCACGCAACATTTTTTTATGTATCGCTCCGAAATGTATACTATATATCAATTTCACTAATAGTTCAGATGAGTTTGAAATTGGACAAGATTCGGACAGATCTGGCTGTACTGTTGTTTCTAATGTAATGTCCATGTGGCTGCTGTGCAATTAAAATTAAATTGTGAATTTCATATTGTGCTATTTTTTGTCGTTGTCATCACACCATATTTTATATTTTGCACCTGTTTTAAATTTCTGTGGTTTTGGATCCCATGTGCGGTATTTGTTGATAAATTTGCTTTGGTAGTTTGCTCGACGTTTGACCATTCTATTGTTATCTAACGCTGATGGACTAGTCTGGTATATTATGATCCTGCATTTCCTTTAATAATGCCATGAACGAGAGGCTCAAGAAGTCGGGGGCATAATTGAATAACATACACACACGTTTTCGAAAGATTTGTTTAACGAATTACCTGATTTTGATGTAAAAATGTCTGCGCAATACGCCTTTATCTGACTTATTTTATGTGACTCTATTAATTTAACCCTTTCAGCACGGAGTGAGGTCCAGAACACATGATTTTGACGATGAGCACAAAATAAGCTATTTATTTTCATCTTCTGACGCACGTTCAAAAAAGTTCATTTTGGATCTAATTTTTGTTTTCTGCACCGGTGGAATATTCTATAGACGTCAGATTATGATCAGGCCATACACTGAAAGAATGAGAATATATACATTTGCCGTAGATACATCTTCAATTGAAGCGGAAAGAGCTAACTAAGACATTTATGATCATTTCAAATTGAAAAAACCTTTGGTCCCCATGGTTTATATTTATATATCCAAATATATTTCAGCGTTGACGAATAAAGAAGGCCCTCGCGCTGAAAGGGTTAATATTACATAGGTTAAGATACTGTTAAACCCGTGTTGTGATTATAGAATTCATTCAGTTGTCATTCAGTTGTTATTTAAATTAGGGGGTAGAATACTCGTCTTGGGCCATGCGGAATATTTCTGGGCTGATCGTTCATTATTTGCGGAATTAAATTGTAAAAATAATTAGTTTCAGGCCATATTTACATCATAAGGTCCAACACATCATCAGAATATCAAAATGGATATCAACGTTGATATGAACTGGGGTTAGACTATGCCGGCAGAGTACCTTAAGGTCAGACCAAGGTTATTTCAAGATCATCCCGAGGTCAAATCATAATCAAATTTACACAATCAATTGCTCACATTTTGTACTGTTTATGGCATTATACTGAAAATCTAAACGTTGGACATTCTATACTATTTAATTTCAGCTGAGCACTCTCGGTCTCCCCATACATGTTAGGGTAGTTTATTGGCATACGGGGGGTCAAAGGTGGTGGTGGTAACCTTCTGTGAACTCTCCAAGGTCATCTCATAAAAAACCTTATTTTTTATCTTAGGTAGAAGTATGCAAGTTATTTATCCTAGCTGCCCATAATATCGTAATATGGTATGAAGGGTGGCGCTTTGCCTGTTTACAAGGGTACAAAGACAAGGTCACGTCATGGTCATCTCAAGGTCATTTTAAATGGGCTCATAAATGAAAAAATATCTACTTGTGTCTATTTTATGCCGATTTGACCTTAACCCTTACAACGCTGAAATATTTTTCTATAAATCATAATGGAGACCAAAGTTTTATTTTTATTTTGAACTCATCATTAAATGCAGATTCTACATAGGTATATATATATATATATATATATACGTTACAAAATGACATCTGATTGTTCCACAACACAATTTGGTTGCAATTCACACGCATGGCCTTGTCAGTACTGCACGGAATAACCTGTAACTGTACATAGTCCCGGCTGGGGTCCTGGAGCCGCAAATAGGGAACGTTTTAGGATCCCAGCTGGGGTTCAGGAGCCGCATGGAAAGGGTTAAGCTACATGATTGGCGTTAATTAAATTTCTGCAATAACAAACAATCACGATAACTGACCCCGAGCCTCCTTTAGCACGCAGTTACTAATGCTGTGAAGACAAACGATTGAGATAATCGACATCGTTTGTCGTAGCACAATTTATGTTGCAGTAAAACAAGTGATTTAGATAAGTGAACGCACAATCGTGTTTAACCCTTTAACCGCCTGTCCCGATTATATTCGGCTTTTCTTATTTTTATTATCATATTCAGTACCACATTTTAAACAGGCTACACTTAAAATGTGACATAAATCAGCAAGATTTGAAAATAATTAACCTTTATTTTTGTCAAATCTGAATAATTTTCACTCAGTTGAAGATGTGGATCGCGTCAGTGAGACACAACTTCAAGTGAGTGAAAATTCAAATTGGATAATTTAGCGGTTAAAGGGTTAAAATTGCAATATAAACAAGTGACTAAAATAAGCTGTTAAAAATGAACAGTACTGAAAAACTTGATTTTCTTCATGTTGCGAATAATACTATATGATTTTCTGAACAAACGTTACTCCTTAAATAGCATTAAGGCGTAGAAAATAATTATAGACATAAGGTTTTCGTGAAACTGTACTTAACTACCTGTAGTTCTATAGGCCTATAACACCAGACTGTTTTTTTCGAGGTAGAAAGATTTACAGCACGTCATCCTAGTCTAGTTAAATACGTGCGCATCAATCATAGAAAATACACATAAATATCCGTTTGGCTACATCTATACTTTAAAACTTAAAATCAGTTTTGCAGTTTATCGAAGGCCATGCACGATGCATTGTATGTGATTTTTTATCTTAACACGATGCATTAAAGCATCATTTTACATCCCTGAAAACACACATAATTTCCCTACGACAAGGGGTTTTAGAATAAAAATTCTCATAAAACTGATTTACCAATAATAATTGGCAATTTTCTTTAATTGTTCACCCAGTTCAAATCATCTTCATCCACTACAAGTCAAAAAATGCGACATCAATACGCGGGTTGTAGTGGATGAAGACGACAAATAATTCAGGTTTGAAAGGGTTAAACCGTATTAGGCGGGAATCAATATTATATAAACTGAGAAAAGTAACGTTCGTCTTAAAATATTCAACAGTATAAACTCGTGATTAACATTCATTTTAATTCAAAAAAGTGATTAAGCTACTGGTCTAGCTATTATTAAAAACATTAACAACAAAAAATCGTGATAGTCGATCACATGCATGTGTACGAAACTCGAAAGCCGGGTGGGGCCTTCTGATTTCAACTTCCGACTTTCAAATTCTGACTTCCAATCCATCTTCCGAGTTCTGGCTTCCAACTTCCGTCGTTCCGAGTTGCGACTTCCAGCTTCCGACTTCCAGATTTTAAACAGCTTCCGACGTTCGACTTCAAACGTTTTCTGACTTCCGATTTTTAACTTCCAATTTTCAACCTCCGATTTCCAACTCCCGTTTTCCAACTTCCGACTTTCCAATGTATAACCAGGATCACGTACATTATAACTATAAATGTACAATAAGGAACAATTGTAACCACTCCTGTTAATGCTAGACTATCTGGTTGTTTTATATAGGGGCCTAATCTACCTGACCTGATTATAGGGGCCCTGCCGAAAACCTGTCAGGTAGACTAGTCTACTTTACCTTTATGTTTAGGCTTTAGTCTTTGCGGATTTAATCAGTGGTCTTATTTTCGCCAAGGGGCAAGACCCGGGCTGGGTTATTAAATTTGGAATTAAAATTAACCCAGGGCCTGCTGTGGTTCGCGCGCGGTGAAGAAAAGCAGCTCAGAACTGCCCCCATTTTTTAATTTTATACATTCATTTAATGACAAAAAGAGGATCGGGCGATTTAAATTGTATTTTCCTGAAGAAACTCAGGATTAGTCGCCGCATGATTTTATTCTTTTAGGTAAAACAAATAGAGGTCTATATTTTAATAGCAAAAAAGTGGTTCGCGTGCGACATGGGTTACGATACGGTCATGTGGGCGTGGCTAAGTTGTAGTCTAGGGCAGCTAGACTTATAGCCACGCCCACTCCACGGCTGCACAAGCTGCTGACTAAACAAACCACAAGATCTAAATGTAGGGGAGCTATTATACTCACAGTAGCACTGTCAATGTTAGATACGCTTGCCATCTTGTATGAATATATATTCACTTTGACTAATAGTCTAGATCTACTCAAAGTGACAAAGAGTAATAACAGGTAGATAGTCTAACGTTGGCTGTACGTTGAACTGAACTTCTCTGAATCTATCAAACAACTGATAATAAGACAGCAACGGTATCTACAACAAAGCAAAAAGTGGCACGTGCGATTTACCATTGGCTAAAACTTCACCTAAATATGCAAATGTGATTATTAACATTTATGACGTCACCATTTTGCATCAGCCTAGTAACGAATATTGAGATCTATAATTTGCAAAAATGTAGAGATTTCTTGCATTGAATTAATAATCAATTATTACGACGTTATAGTTGAATAAAAAACACAATCTATGGTCGATAGTATTTGATATAGGAGGGTTTATACATGTATACGTGGCTCATCTGCACACATTTAGTCATAGGACCATTAAAAAAAAAGAGATATTGTGATAGAAAACAAATTTATTGAACTATTTCTTAAGTTCAAACTAAAATTTTAAACCTCATTTTTTTACGATTGTAAGAAATAACACAAATCTCGAATAAATTGCAAGCATGTATCGCGTGCTAGCAATTAATTGTATTCCTTCGGTGGATTGTACAATGTACTTCCCTGAAAATGTTTAATTAACAGAGAGCAGATGATCAGCTCTTTATTTTACAAATAGATATGAGTACAGTCCAGTTAACCCTTTAGCCGCCAAATTATTGAATTGGAATTTTCCCTCACTTAAAGTTGTGTCTCGCTGACGCGATCCACAACTTCAAGTGAGTGAAAATTAATCAAATTTGACAAAATAGAGGTCAACAAATTTCAAATCTTGCTGATGAATGTCATTTTCTATCTTTAGCAGGTTTAAAAGCAGATATGTGATGTACTAATAAAAAATGTAAAAAACGAATATGGACGACACCGGCGGTTAAAGGGTTAAACCACATGAGAAGCAAAATAATCATCCAGAATCTAACATCATCTGATGTTTTAACCTTTGTGTTGCTAAGACCGTAGGCCTATATATAGAATCCGTTTTCAAGCAAATTTCGAACTAAGTAAAATACCACCAAAATTTGTATCTTATCTTGTGGTAGGTGCTCAGTTACAACAGCTCCTTGGGATGACATCAATTTTCGTTTTTATTTTTGTAATGAAGTCGTGTATCCCCCAGATCACGATTTTATTTTTGTTTTTAGATTTTTTAAAACATTTTTTTATCAACATTTCTATGATCAGTAGACTCTATGCTATACAGCTTCATATAAATTAAATTGTCAAAATTGACAACATTGAAAATGTCTAATCCCACGGGGTCCCTTCAATCAAATAATTTTATTTTAAAGATGTTTATATTTTATAAATAATGCCATTTTTTTCATTCATTTAAAGCTGGATATTGCGTTATCCCTTTTTCTTATTTTGTGAAGTAATTATCTTTGTTTTCTAACATCAATTTCCTTATCAAGGATTTTATGTATAGCTATATGTCGACAAGTTGATCTATCCCATTTTCTTATTTTGTAAACAATTATCGATGCCCGACTTAAGCATTCTGCATTCTTCAGAGGTAATCGTTCTCACTCAACAAACAACTAGCTAAGTCCGCCTCTGTCAGGATGGACTTTAGAAGCGTAAAGTGGGAATTACCATTTCCTGCTGAACATTTGGATAACATATTATATAACTTTATACGTTTTTGTTTTGCTCACTAAGTCCATTATTGTGATATTTTAAGTTGTAGGCCCTATTTTAGTCGGCCCATTATCTATGTTAATTGGGCGGGGGCCCTAGGGTAGTGGTTAGCACCGCTGCCTTTCACGCCAGAGTCCGGGGCTCGGTTCCCGGTCCCGGCGGTTTGAAAGAAACAAAATTGTTTCTTCCCCATCCACGTGTGAAAGTTAGTATTGTGGGGAGCCTCCGTGACCGAGAGGTAGCGTGCTCGGCCTCAGACCGCCAGGGCTCGAATTTCGAATCCTGTGTCTGGAGGACAGTGTCATCTCAATCATCTCACCATCCTCAGGAGGTTCTCCTGGCCCAGTTTAGCCTATATGTGCACAAAGGTGGCCTAAAGCCCGATTCATTTCATTTCATTTTTATCTATGTTAATTATTCAGCGATCCAGTGATCGCTTTGCAAAATCTGTATATAATAATATATAATTTATATATAAATATGGTAAACTCATCACAATAATTTAGTCCAGCATTAAATTTATACTATCCATATCTCAGTAATATCGGTCATCTAATTTATTCAAAGCAATTCGTTCACCAGCCATGACCGATTCAAAGCAAGCAAGTCGAATAATTGAAACAGAGTATATCAATCGTGATCACTTGAGGTACTTGACTCGACTCCTTAGGGGTCTTGTCAAGTTTAAAAAAATCAAAAAATCCGAGAAAAAATTGGATCGACCATACCCCAGCCACCACCCCATATCCATATCTTTAAACATGTACAAAAACACGCAAAAAAGTAGGAGAGTTACGACGATGTGCGATTTCCAGCGGGCTTGGGCTTAAATATTACATTTATATCATTTTTATACCAATTCATTTAGATTGGGAGATCATTTTTGCTCGAAATTAGGAAAGATAGTTAGGGAAACGTATTTTGTTTTATTTTGAATGAGTACATTATGATGAACAAAAAATATAAGGTTGATTAACATTTGGAAAAAGTTGAGAGATCCAAGCGTATGGGCCATAATACATGTAAGTGTTCAAGATGAGTATTGTGTTTTGTGAGACGTTAATTTGGTGATTTGTGTTCGATAAATTCATTTTTAATCTCTTTTCAAATAGTTGGCTTGCTATGAATAATGTAATTCAAGATGACCGGCGATACTGAGATATGGAAAGTAAATGTAAATGCGTTCGTCATGTTCGTAGGGCGTCACAAATACATGTAGTTTCTCTAAACCTTCTTACAAAATTGAGGAACAGTCATACTGCATCTTTGAGAGAGTATCACGAAACGGTTATATCTCATGAAGGGAACAATGTGTGCTTATTAAAAAAAAAATCGAAATGTTTCTGTATTTGTTTTATTTCACCACAGATAAAAGCTCTATATTTTAAATACTATACAAGGACTCTTCCTATACTTCATGGATGGATTGCGATTTATTTAGAGACATTGAGATAGATTTGAATAAGCTAATATATATAAACATCTCATCAAGGTGATTGCTTACCAATTACATTCCTACTAAATTAATTGCCCATATCTCACGAATTGCTTGTGGTATGTTAACCCTTCAGTGCGGGGATCGACTGTAGACATCAAAATTTGCCGTCTATAATTCTGACGTATAAAGTCGATACGCACACTGAGAAAGTAAAATATTGAAACAGAAACTTGTGTTTGTATGCATATCTCAGTCTTGGCTTGATAAATTATCATTCTAATGACAGATTGTATGTATGTGTATAATTTACACAAAAATATGAGACAACAAATGGATATCTTGTCATACGTTCTTCGCATCAATCAAAGTGTCATTTCCCTCTAACTTCAAAGTTATTGAATTAAACTGAAACCATAGTTGCTGATTAAGTTGTTGATTTTTACATGATAATTGGGAGATAAAAGTGCATGTATTTCCATAATTTGTCCAGTATTTAACACATGTTGAGGTTCTCTAGCCTGTATTTGAAGGAATGTAATGTGTTTCTGCCTATATTTTTAGTTTGGTAATGAAAGCTTAATACATTTGAGATATTTTTTTTACCTTCTGTGACGCAAACTACTCAGAGTAGACTATAGTGTGAAACAACCCCTTATAAGTGTTAATGATAAACGTACGTACGTACGTACTACTACCACAGAGTTACTAGATGAGGTTACTATATCCTAATCACATGTTATTTATTGGCTGTTCACAGTAGGTGTCTGCTATAACGTATCCTAAAGGTCAACGGTTTCTGTTATCTGATTAAACGTGGTAATAATGATTCCAAAACGTATTAACCCGTTAACTACAATTTAACCCTTGTCCTGCTGTGTTATTGTTTTCTTTTTATACATTAATATCAAGCTGAGTGTATCTTATTCAAATTTTCAACCGCAATCCAGTGAATATTTTTACTTAGATTTGCGTACAAGTCTTTTTGAAATTTAGCTAGCAAAATGCTTGCTCCACCTTCTAAAGTTGTTGCTCCTAGATAACTGGTCACAATTATAGTCGTGATTGACGTTCAAATGGCTAAATGACATTTCATGCTCTTCATGGTGCTCAAGTCAATCGTAAAATCATCCAGCGTTAAACATTTAACAGCATCATTGTCAGTCTACTCGAAGACATGCCACACTTCACGCCTTACCACATGCAGCTACTCCACTTCTAATTTAAATTGAAATGTCGATGGGCCCACTTTTCTAACTCCTAGGCCTACTTTAATAACACACGAGTGAAAATAAAATTTACAAATTTGGTATCAAAAGGTTTCTTATTTTGACATCGCCTGTTCTTTTAATGTTGTGCTGCATGCTGGAACCGTATATAATACACGGTTTCAAGATTATTTATTCCAATACTTCTATATTGGAGATGTCTATTTTTCATTAATATATTTTTTTCATTATTTGAAGCTGGAAATTGCGTTCAGGTGTTACAGAGAGAAATGTTTATTTTCCGTTCACTCAAAACGATTTCGTATTTTGGGAGCCTCCGTGACCGAGAGGTAGCGTGCTCGGCTACTAGGGCTTGAATTTCGAATCTGGAAGGTCTTATCACCATCATCAGGATGTTCTCTCTCCTGACCCAGGTTAGCTTGTTCATTCATTCATTCATTCATTCATTCATTCATTCATTCATTCATTCATTCATTCATTCATTCATTCATTCATTCATTCATTCATTCATTCATTCATTCATTCAATCATTCATTCATTCATTCATTCATTCATTCATTCATTCATTCATTCATTCATTCATTTATTCATTCTTTCATTCATTCATTCATTCATTCATTCATTCATTCATTCATTCATTCATTCATTCATTCATTCATTCATTCATTCATTCATTCATTCATCCATTCATTCATTCATTCATTCATTCATTCATTCATTCATTCATTCATTCATTCATTCATTCATTCATTCATTCATTCATTCATTCATTTATTCATTCATTCATTCGTTCGTTCGTTCATTCATTCATTCATTCATTCATTCATTCATTCATTCATTCATTCATTCATTAATTCATTCCGGGTTATTTTTGTGACAAATTATAGGGTCCTATGTTTTTTTAGTGCTTTGACTTATTAGGACTCATACACTCTCAACATAGAGAAATGTAAATACACCTATTTAAGATTTGTGTGTGACATGTATCATTGTAACTAATATCAGTGCATATAATCTTACCTTTTCTGTCATTGAAATAGCACAGCTTTAAAATAAGGCAATTAAAAACAACACATTATTTTAAGGCAGAGTATTTGTTTCACTTTTACAACCCGATATAAAGAACAACACGTGTTTTTCAAAAAGTACAATATTATTAACATGAAAGATACACAAGCACGTTCACATAATCAATAGATACAAGCAACTACAATTATAATAATGCCTTTTTAGGGTATAATTCTCAACCCTTTCAGCGCGAGGACCGTCTTTAGACGTACGAATCTGATGTCTATGGACGTCAAATTCTGATATATCACCGCACTGAATAATTTAAAAACATTATAATGGCCGTAGACCCATGGGTATTCAAATGAAGCAGAAAGAACTAACTAAGACCTACGTGTAGATGATGATTTCATATAGGAAAAACCGTTGGTCTACGTAGTTTATACACAAATATTTCAGCGTTCTAAGGATTAAAATTTGATATAGTTATAAATCGAAATGATTCATCATAGTGGGTATAGGAGAGGTAAACGAAAAATGTTTACTGTTGAATTTATCCAGATAATGATGCAGTTAAGGTAATAATTCTTCTACGTAAAAGTCAATCAAAGCCTCTGACAGGACATGTCCCACGCTGTGTGTTAGGGTTATTACACCTATTTACCCTCGACCACAACGAGATGCTGAACCACTGTTGGTTTAGCCCTTTGTCAGCTGAGCACACAATACGTCACCTTGGATATGAAAGGGTCTATCCGCCACTTAGTGGCAGATACACCCTTTCATATCCAAGGGACGAATAATCGTTTTAATCCATTTTATTTGCGATCAAATAACTGGTATTGGGAACAAAAAGTGTGTTTAAGCATTGACATTTGCAAAAAATGCGCTAGCGAGACACAACTTCAAGTGGATGAGAATTTAAATTGGATAACTGATAGCGAGTAAAGGGTGGGACGGAATTAAACCACATTGGGCCAACGTCTCCTCTTTGCCGTGATTTACAAGCTACGCATTAGATACAACGTAAACCCATAACATAATAAATGAAACGGAAAAAGCTAACTATAAGACAATAAATTTATGATGATTTCAAATTAATAAAAACTTTGTATTTGGTCTCTCCATGGCTTACACAAAACATTTCAGCGCTGTAAGAGTTAAACCAACACAAGATCAACGTCTCGTGGTCGGTCGGGTTCTAAAGACACCCAAAATATTATTTGCTCGAATACAATCTGAGAAGACACAATTTGCCATCGGGGAACCATATGTAATAATGATAGCGGTAGATTCAATTCATCCCGGTACGTTTATTATACCTGCATAAAACCCACTCTGACATCTTAACCACTGTTGGTATTTATGCTGGCCCAGCATCTCTGACACTTGCCAGCATTAATCTAATATAATGTTAACACGTACAACGCTGAAATATTTTTGTATAAACTATGGAGACCAATTTGAAGTCACCAATCTTTTCAATTCATTTCAATAGCCTACCTAAGTTATGGGTCCACGGCTAGAAATATTTTTACTCTTAGAGTGCGGGATTCGACTTTAGACGTCCGAATCTGACGTCTACAGACGTCAGATTCGGACGTCTAAAGTCGATCCCCGCACTGTAACTAAGGGATAATGGCTGGTGTAGTAGCTAGGACACCTGTATAAAATGCACTCTCTGTCCCATATCACCTTGTCTTAATAGTCGTTCAGCTAGAACAGTTTATCCTTACATCTTGAATAGACATTGTGTACAACAATGCGGGTACTTTTCACCATTGTCACTGTGTCTTGTATTGTTCATCAGCCTTTAGTAGTTTACCGTTACATCTTAAATTGCGACTGAAAAGGTCTACAACAATAGGTATATTGGTTTTCGAACTGCGAATTGCAGCATATGCTTGATTTACAAGTAAGCAGATACTGCCTTTTGGCTTTGCAGAGCAGAATATCCTAGTAAACACGATGGGCGGGGACCCTAGGGTAGTGGTTAGCACCGCTGCCTTTCACGCTAGAGCTCGGGGTTCAGTTCCCGGTCTCGGCGGTTTGAAAGAAACAAAAATGTTTTTTCCCCATCCACGTCTGAAACTCAGTATTGCGGGGAGCCACCGTGACCGAGAGGTAGCGTGCTCGGCCTCAGACCACCAGGGCTTGAATCTCGAATCCTGTGTCTGGAGGACAATGTCATCTCATTCATCTCACCATCCTCAGGAGGTTCCCCTGGCCCAGTTTAGCCTATAATATGTGTTCCTAATCATGAGGGTCAGGAATTTTTTACATTGAGATCGATCATCATCCTTGAATTGTCTCCTGTCATGCCTTTTGTGGTTTTACAAAATTAACGATGTGGAATTACATGATCGCAAAAATGAAAAAAATTGGTTCAAGATTTACAAGTGTTATAACGTTAGTTGTTGTCAGGACCACTAAAAAAATTGTAGGACCACCAGATCCTCTGAGCTGGTGGTCCTGTGGACCACTGCTCATAAAAGTTTGTGTCAAACCTTGCTATATGTGCACAAAGGTGGCCCAAAGCCCGATTCATTTTATTTTTGCAAACACGATACATTGACTCACTGTTGATTTAGCGATGATCCACCGTTTGCGACGCTGGCCCAACATTAAACATACATTGGATCAACGTCCCATGTTTGCTGGGTTCAGATCCCAGCAATGTTAATTTGAAGCCCGTAAACCCTTGATTTAGATTACAGTATATCACATTAATGTATAATTATAGTAAGCTACGATTCTGTTAACTCAATAGCCTTGACCTACATTGTTGTCACCGAGCTAGCTAATACAATGAAGTATGGGGAAGGGGTCTTATATTATAGCTTTGTTTTCACCGAGTTCCCATTCAAAACAGTTTCCGGTGACGTCACTGCGTTTCACAGAATATGTTTCATTTTAGAATTCGGACTGGAGTTTGGGTGTCTACACCTTCATCTAAGTATAATCAGTTCTCTAACCCAATTGACTATATTTATTCAGGTAATATTTGATGAAACATGGTGCACAGGTCTAGCTCATTGCTACGCCAGTTACGCTAGTTGGTAGAGAAAAAACTTGTTGAAGTTGTGTATTGTTGTGCTTGTCGAGTGCTTGTTGCCAAATTCCAATGTCTGAGCAACACACTACAATTTTACAAACAAAAGACAGACAACAGTTGCTTATCACTTAACCGTCTCAAGCCTGAATTTACCATTGTCATCTTCAACTAATACAAGCCGCGAATTGCTATCGCAATTCTCGACTTGTAGTAGATGACGATGACTTGAAGTGGGCGGCAAATGAAGAAAATATTGCTATTATTAAAACAGTTCCATTAAAATTTCCGTTCTACAACCCTGTAGGAGTAGGAAAATATTTCATTCTTCAGATATATGCAAAATGATTCTTTGCTGCACCGTGAGGGTTTAACTGTTTAAAGGGCTAGAGAGTGATCAGTTTTTGCTATTTTAATAAAATAAAAGTTTAATGTATACATCATGTACATTGTTCATGTTGCTTTCAACATATTGTGTACGTTGTCCTTCTTTTATCTGTTATAGATGCAGTTCATGTTGCTTTCAACATACTTTTTACGTTGTCCTTCTCTTATCTGTTATAGATCCAGACCTGATGCCAGGGTCCGACACAGACGCGTTGCCAGATCCACTCTGAGCAGCTCTCAGCTCTACCCGGAGTCACACCATCCATCTCCTGTCAAGAAGCGTGCGCACAGATCCGTGGAGAAACTGGTGAAGATGGAGCAGGATGGGGATCCCTACACGGACATAGAGATCCCGATACGGGTGGGAGGCTGCGAGAAGTGGCTCAACAGCCTGACACGCCGCACCACCTGCGATGACGTCATCTACGCCCTGCTGTTCCACGACCGGAACCCGAACCTGGCGGGTACGGAGTCTGATGTGGACCTGCAGGGATACGCCATCTTTGAGAGGTGGCGTGGCGTGGAGCGGGCTCTGAGTGGCCGGACTAAGATCCTGAAGGTGTGGCGTACCTGGGGCGCCGAGGTGCATAACGTGCGCCTCACACTGAGGAAGGTGGACACTATATGTGACACCAGCAGCGAGGTGTCATACTGTCACAAAACTACAAGCAGAAGGAAACATAAGACCAGACATAAAGACAGCGACAGACACGCGGACAAAAAGTCCTCCAGATGCCCCTCATGCTCACACAAGTCATGTAACTGTCCTCCAAGAAAAGACAAATCTGGATCAGGTGGTTCCAGGAGACGTGCTGATGATGATCTATCCTCCACCACTTGGAGTGTGGAAAAGCATAACATGCTGTACCATCTTGTCCAGATGGTGCTAAACCAAGAGAAAATGATTCAGGATCAGCTGAAGAGAATCAGCGACTTGGACCATAAAGTCCACCGGAAGGAGAAGCTGGTGGAGGATAAGGACAATGTGTTAGTTCAGGTTGACAGTGGTGATGTTGACCAAGTGGTTCACACAGAGGAGTCCGTGAATACCATGGATCAGTATATAGGTATGTGTGAGCAGATAGCTGACATGGATAGTCGTATTACAGAGGAGCAGGGTCGTATTGACGACCTGTCTGTCCTCATTCACAATGAGAGTATATCAGGTGGAGAGACAGAGCTCCAACATGCTGATAATCCTGGTCAAGGTGGAACAGAGGATCATAGCAAACAACAACTGCACATTGACGAGCTCAAACATGAACTTCAGCGTAGTGTATCATTGAGCACTGCCCAGCAAAAACAAATGACCTTGGTCAACCAGACAATATCTCAATGTGAACATGAACTTCACAGAAAAAGACGTCACATTAATAAGCTTTTAGCGCGTATAGATGAAGAGGAGGAGGTGGAGAGGTTAGTGAAGGAGGTGGGGAAGATGGATGAGATGGAGAAGGTGGAGGAGAAGTTGGATAAGATAGACATTCAGAAACATACTCATCTGATCAGGGACGCTCCTCATACAGAAGATGACCTTGATGTTTCTGATGATCTTGGTGTGGTGGTCGATTCTCCTTCTTTATTCAAGGAGATGAGTGACCCCCAAACTGACAAACCATTTCACCACCAGCACAGCCTTCCAAGGGCTACATCCTATGGGGATATCCCCTCTCACACAGTGACGTCACACGTGGGAGATTCCAGTGATAGACCGGAACTTAGAGAAAACTGCCGAGCTAAAATAGCTCGCATTAAAAAGCACATGGTGCCTTACAGAACTTACACCACCTTTTCCTCCAGCAATAGTGAGGATTTGTCGTCGCAGAAGTCAGCTGTACACTCTGATGACTCAGACACGGGGCTTAGCTCGTTACACAGTGACGAACCGCTACCTATATTCGAAACATTGGTTTGATTCTACATGGGATATCACTCGTCCATTTATATGTTTCTATTAAAACTATTCATTTTACTCGTTCTTGATTTTTGTTATATTTTTTTATTTATCGTTTAGAATTAATTGATGTCTAATATAACAACAATATATACATTTTTATTTCTTTCCATGTCCTAGGCTGAGACATAACCCTTTATCTTATTTAATTTTTCACCCACTTGAAGTTGTGTTTCGCTATCCCGACCCACAACTTCAAGTCGGTTAAAATATTTATTTATTTTTTTAATTTAAGACCAAACATTCGCAAATCTTGGATGCTTAAACACTCATTTCATTCCCAATGACAGTGATTTAACCTGCTAATAAAACGCTCTAAAACGTTTAGCGCTTAAAGGGTTAATCAATTTTCATGTAACAGTTTATGACTTCAATGCCCTCTTGTCAATCTATGTCAACGCAAAGGCTTAACAGCCATTAACCCTTTAACCATGTTAACAGTTTAAGTTACCGGGTTATTTTATTGAAATTTCCACCCACTTGAAGTTGCGTCTCGCTAGCGCGATCCACAACTTCAAGTGAGTGAAAACTATTCAGATTTGACAAAACGGAGGTCACCGATTTGAAAATCCTGCTGATTGGTGTCACGTTTATCTTCAACATAGCATTATAAAAAAACTGGTATTCAATGTGGCAACAAATAAAAGAAAAACTAATATGATACGGTAATCGTGACCGGCAGTTAAAGGATTAAACGATTGTAAAGTGACATTATAATCGTCGTGATTATACCCTGGTACGATGTAGCCTGTAATTAGCTCTCCTAAAGATCCTAATAAAGCAATATGATAAAATCAACCACACTGTGACGGTTACAATTTTGGGCCAGAGTCGCTAACTTTGGCTGAACAATAAACCGACACACTGGGCTCCAAACATAGTGTAGGCCCTACACAATATAAAAACGGTTAGATATATAGGCCTACATAACAATTTGAATTTGACAGGCGGTAACCGAAGCGGGTGATATAAATTTGCTCATAGCGTAATCAGTGATATCTGATAATGTAGGCCTAATCTATAATTAGTAGGGTGGCCTAATCAAATAATCGTTCACTTTGTTGCAAAAGTCTGAAATTTTTGTCACAAGCTGACATGACCTGGCTATTTCAGAATCTGCCGACAGACAAGCGATCTTTTTCCTCTAGCGGCCATATTGGGCAATTTCAAAATGGCCGCCACTGCAATGTATTACACATGCTAACTTTTTAACTAATCATCACAGAACCACATGTAATAACTCTTTACCAGGGTATTTGAGGTCGGGGATGACGATAATGACATCAGTTCCCATCAAAACTTGAAATGTCAAGGTCAAATAACAACATCAAGGTCAAAATCGTTTAGAATTTGCCTATTACTGTTTTTTCTTATTGGTCGATGTTTAAAAAGTTGAATAAATTCATATATTTCAGAATCCTGAGTATTTGAGAATCTGCTGACAGACAAGCGATTTTTTTCCTCTAGCGGCCATATTGGGCAATTTCAAAATGGCCGCGACTGTATTGGACGTCTCACCACACATAATACCCGTCCCATAGACTTACATGTATTATGACCCATACGCTCAGGCCTCCCAGCACTCCTAAAGTGGGGAAATGTAAATAACCCTATATATCATTTTAACCATCCTGCTGTTCTCTTTCAAAATAAAAAATAAAAAAGGTATGTGAATCTGCTTGCTTTCCTGCTATTTTAGCCTAGAATAAGCTCTTGCCCCACTCTCCCCCGGGCGACCTGGAAAAAAATTGACCTCGTTTTTTAGAAGAGCCTTGTTACAGCCAGCGCAAGGACTTCCTGTTAGATCTATCTTTTATCATTTCGATGCTTTTGCTACAACAAAACATCACAGAATCGATTTAAATTGGTATCAAAATGATATTTCCGTAATAATCACCACAGGAGCTGCTGCAAAGAGCCACAATTTTTAAAAAGAGACTAACTTTCTTATTCTTAAACTTTATAATGATATGCGCGAATGAATTTGTGTGGTGAGACCTTAAGGGAAATAAACATGTTTATGGAATATTTTTTTTCAAGTGAGCTAGAAAATTCATTCTATTCTGAAATCGAAAAAGAAAACCTTGTCCAATTCCGATGAGCAGAAGGCACACAAACGCAAAATGAAATTCCCCTGTTTATTACTAGATCTCGAGAAATGGCCCGTTTTTCGATATTACAACATAATTTTCCATTTTCATGAAGCATCTGTATGGAATTGTCTATTTTTTCAGAGACTCGTCTTGAAATTGGGCAATGGATGATTTTATTTCTTCAGAATAGTGATGTACGGACATTATGGTCTCACCACCCTAAATGAGCCGAAATCCAAGGGGGGGGGGGGTGGCTACTGACTAGAGAATCCCTACCCAAATTACTGCTTTAAATGGTTGTTTCCGCTTCTGGTGAATTAAGAAAAATACAGGAATGTTGTAATTATGTGGATAAATTGTAAGCACACACTGTTTTCGCTATCTGTGATATGAGGTATAACTGTTATGTGAGATTTACGGATGGACACATGGGGTGAGAAGGATTTGTGTCTTTTCTGGGAATGGGCGCAAGAATATTTCGGGAGAT
This sequence comes from Flabesymbios commensalis, assembly GCA_964017125.1. Taxonomy (NCBI): domain Eukaryota; kingdom Metazoa; phylum Annelida; class Polychaeta; order Terebellida; family Flabelligeridae; genus Flabesymbios; species Flabesymbios commensalis. The sequence continues at coordinate 38,158,711 of OZ024914.1, read as the reverse complement.
CTGGGCAAAACGGACAATTTTTTCAACATTGGAGCGTAGCTCAAAACGCAGGAAGTTAGCATACCATTTTCGAAACAGTTTTTGAAAAAGGACAGCTTAGGCTTTATTATGGAGTGTCACATAGGGGTACAGCTAGGGACGAAAGTGGTGATTTCGGCCCTTGGAATGTTGGCATTATACATGTGTTTCAATGGGACTGGCATTTGGGGTGGTGAGACCATGTGTGTATAGGGCATTGAAGCAGGGTTAGGATTATATATTATAATGTTTCTGCTGTTGAATTGGAAGAAAAAGTATTCAAATGGTGTTTAAATGTATTCTGATAGTCGATGCAACAAATTAGGCTGTAAAATTTCGAATAAAAGACATATAATTAATGGATGGATGTGACAACTGGAAGATAGGCCCAAGATGGCGTGTTTTGGTTGGTAATTCGTAGATAACATGCTTTCTTTTGCTACTTTGACTTGTTGTATGGGTACAAATACATAGAAAAATACGGGAAGTTTAATCCTTTGTAATATCATTATACCATTTATCCCAATTGATATATTATTTTTCTTCATAATTCTAAATAATAAATAGTCACCATGACTACCTATTGTGATTAAATAAGAGTAGGAACTGCAACTTCATCTAACCACGTTTCCCGCAGTGCAAAATTACGGAAAAAGAGCTGATTTTCACAATATCAGTGCCTAATAAAAGAGCTCCCTAAGCAACATCATTCGAAGTATTCGAAAAATTTCAAAAATATATTGATCAGAACAACTTGCTGCTCCATCCTTGTTTGAAAAAAATAAAAATAAAACAAAAATAATTTTATTTTTATATATGGTCTCACCACCCTAAATGAGCCGAAATCCAAGGGGGGTGGCTACTGACTAGAGAATCCCTACCCAAATTACTGCTTTAAATGGTTGTTTCCGCTTCTGGTGAATTAAGAAAAATACAGGAATGTTGTAATTATGTGGATAAATTGTAAGCACACACTGTTTTCGCTATCTGTGATATGAGGTATAACTGTTATGTGAGATTTTCGGATGGACACATGGGGTGAGAAGGATTTGTGTCTTTTCTGGGAATGGGCGCAAGAATATTTCGGGAGATCTGGGCAAAACGGACAATTTTTTCAACATTGGAGCGTAGCTCAAAACGCAGGAAGTTAGCATACCATTTTCGAAACAGTTTTTGAAAAAGGACAGCTTAGGCTTTATTATGGTGTACACAAGGGGGGGCAGCTAGGGACGAAAGTGGTGATTTCGGCCCTTGGAATGTTGGCATTATACATGTGTTTCAATGGGACTGGCATTTGGGGTGGTGAGACCTTATACACACAAGCAAATGAGGTATAAATACCAAAGGACAAGAAAATCAATGCGGGGAAGCGGAAGAACCAAGTTGAACTTACAACTGTTTCAGTGCTATATGGACGAATGCTTGGTATATGGGCCATAATGGAACATTATCAAATTAGTTTCGTTAAATTCGCTAGAAAACATGTCTATATTATATTTTTTTGCTGAATTGGCTGCCTGGTGATAATAAATAAGCAAAATTAATGGTCTAGTAGCAATAAAACATCCCACAGGCGCGAAAATGTGTTTTCTGGAACTATGGCCTTAACGTCTCACCACACATAATACCCGTCCCATAGACTTACATGTATTATGACCCATACGCTCAGGCCTCCCAGCACTCCTAAAATGGGGAAATGTAAATAACCCTATATATCATTTTAACCATCCTGCTGTTCTCTTTCAAAATAAAAAATAAAAAAGGTATGTGAATCTGCTTGCTTTCCTGCTATTTTAGCCTAGAATAAGCTCTTGCCCCACTCTCCCCCGGGCGACCTGGAAAAAAATTGACCTCGTTTTTTAGAAGAGCCTTGTTACAGCCAGCGCAAGGACTTCCTGTTAGATCTATCTTTTATCATTTCGATGCTTTTGCTACAACAAAACATCACAGAATCGATTTAAATTGGTATCAAAATGATATTTCCGTAATAATCACCACAGGAGCTGCTGCAAAGAGCCACAATTTTTAAAAAGAGACTATTTTTCTTATTCTTAAATTTTATAATGATATGCGCGAATGAATTTGTGTGGTGAGACCTTAAGGGAAATAAACATGTTTATAGAATATTTTTTTTCAAGTGAGCTAGAAAATTCATTCTATTCTGAAATCGAAAAAGAAAACCTTGTCCAATTCCGATGAGCAGAAGGCACACAAACGCAAAATGAAATTCCCCTGTTTATTACTAGATCTCGAGAAATGGCCCGTTTTTCGATATTACAACATCATTTCCCATTTTCATGAAGCATCTGTATGGAATTGTCTATTTTTTCAGAGACTCGTCTTGAAATTGGGCAATGGATGACTTTATTTCTTCAGAATAGTGATGTACGGACATTATACACACAAGCAAATGAGGTATAAATACCAAAGGACAAGAAAATCAATGCGGGGAAGCGGAAGAACCAAGTTGAACTTACAACTGTTTCAGTGCTATATGGACGAATGCTTGGTATATGGGCCATAATTGAACATTATCAAATTAGTTTCGTTAAATTCGCTAGAAAACATGTCTATATTATATTTTTTTGCTGAATTGGCTGCCTGGTGATAATAAATGAGCAAAATTAATGGTCTAGTAGCAAAAAAACATCCCACAGGCGCGAAAATGTGTTTTCTGGAACTATGGCCTTAACGTCTCACCACACATAATACCCGTCCCATAGACTTACATGTATTATGACCCATACGCTCAGGCCTCCCAGCACTCCTAAAATGGGGAAATGTAAGTAACCCTATATATCATTTTAACCATCCTGCTGTTCTCTTTCAAAATAAAAAATAAAAAAGGTATGTGAATCTGCTTGCTTTCCTGCTATTTTAGCCTAGAATAAGCTCTTGCCCCACTCTCCCCCGGGCGACCTGGAAAAAAATTGACCTCGTTTTTTAGAAGAGCCTTGTTACAGCCAGCGCAAGGACTTCCTGTTAGATCTATCTTTTATCATTTCGATGCTTTTGCTACAACAAAACATCACAGAATCGATTTAAATTGGTATCAAAATGATATTTCCGTAATAATCACCACAGGAGCTGCTGCAAAGAGCCACAATTTTTAAAAAGAGACTAACTTTCTTATTCTTAAACTTTATAAAGATATGCGCGAATGAATTTGTGTGGTGAGACCTGGATTACTTATGCTAACTTTTTAACTAATCATCAGAGAATCAAATGCATTACCTCTTTTCTGGGGTATTTGAGGTCGAGGATGACAAATATGACGTCATTTTCGATCAAAAGTTAAAATGTCAAGGTTAAATAACAACACCAAGGTCAAAATCGTTTAAAATTTGCGTATTACTGTTTTTCTCATAGGTCGGTATTTAAAAAGCTTAATAAATCCGTAGTTTTTAAATAAATTTATAACTTTGATAATGTTATGGGTCAGAGATCTTAAGTAGTGTGTGTTGTTGGTCAGGTGATGATATAAAATACAAATAAATATGGCTCTCCCTCTCAGTCCACTGTCAAAATACGCCACAGTAGAGAGCCTGAAACTTCCCAACCTCTGTAGGCTTACATATATGTATTGGATTACACAATAATACTCATCTCAAACACCAGTGTTTATTGGCACATTCACCTCCTTGGCCTCAGTGTATCGTATGATATACCCCGTCATTGTACCCCCTCCTGTTAATCTCAGCCGCATGGATTTGTTTATGCCAAAAATTGTAGATGGTAATGTGGCAAGGCCTTCATATTATAGGACCTCTGGTCTGAGATAAGAGAAACAGTTTGGATAAAGCCCGTTTGTGAACTCCTAACTAAAGAAGAGATTGATAACAAAAATATGACAACCTGGTCAGGTTATTATTCTCGGATGAAAGAATAAAGCTCCATCAAACCTCGAGCAGAAATTGACATTTTACCTCTCTTTCCTGACAAATCCTTTCCTGCAATCTCCTTCAATCCTTGGTGACGTCAAGTGCGTAATTTTGATAGGCGGACTTATATTGAAGATAAAGCTCATTTTATCTCTGGCTCTGGATGTGGAGTGGGTGATGTCTGAGGCTGGTGTGTTCACCTCTGGCAGAGCTATATCAACGCTGGATGACCACCATATTAAGCGCACTCGGTATGATCATCAAGTTTCATTGGTGGCCCTCTATCTCCTTCAGCAAGGAGCATACCTATAGTAATACAGACTTATTTGAAGATTATTTGACAAGCAGTCGAGGGGGGATGTATGTGTAAGTACTGTTCACTTATTATCGGGGTGGAAATTCTCATTTGTCGTTTGTTCACTCTCTGAGAAATGGTGATTTTGAGCTCAATGCCTTGGATGAATTGTGTCGCTGGTTTTTGACAACATCATTTTTTCCAGATGGTCACCGAACCATGTAAATGATTTAATGATGTGGTTTTCTGTACATTCTGATATGTTCGTTGTTCAACGGTCTATTTATAAAGTTTATTTAATGGATCAGTCTCATGAACACAGCAATCGGTAGTACAAGCTGGTGGTGGTTGCTTATCAGATCTGTATGACGATACTGATATTATTGCATTGTAGATGCTAGCTGCACCTGATTTTCTGACATTCATTAATGCATTTGAAAGGGTAAAAAAACATCACAACTCATCAGATGTACAGCGCAAAGAATCTCTATAAGCTTTAGAACGACACTTTGTCATTGACGTCGCAAGTTTCATGAGAGTACTCGTAGATCATGCAAGTCCATTTATGGATGCTGTCCATATAGTAATTGACACTGGTGATGTAATGGGAGCATGAAGTTACAGTCTGAAGAGCCCAATCACCCCTCTGCGAATGATGAGATGAATAAGATTACACTACCCTCCAGACATAAGATTCGAAATTCGAGCCCTTGCGGTCTGAGGCCGAGCACGTTACCTCACAGTCATGGAGGATCCAGTGCTCCACACAATACTTACGAGTGATCTTTACGAGTGAGCGGGAAAGAAAGCTTTGTTTTTCTGAAACCTGAATGTCCCAGCGCGGGACGAACCCGCGATCTCCCGACTTTTCAAGCAGACCGCTTTATAACCACTGCATCAGCCCCTCCCCCCTACCCAAATTGCTCCAACTGGGAGTACACCAATTCCAAAAAGAGATTAGCAAAAATGTCTGTCCAAAAATAAACGAGAATAAGATAACTCCATATGACTCTGTGCTGTCCAACAGAACATGTGCCATGTTAGATTTTCAGATACATTAAATGACCAAATTTAATTGCACTCTAGACAAACCTAGGTCTCTCAAGTCAGAGTCTGTCAACATGAAGCGATTTGTTTCTGTGTGTGTTATATGTATAGTAAGAGTTTTTTTTTCATCTGTTAAAGAAGCAAGACAGCATCACATAGACCTCGCGCTCCCTTGGGGACATACCTTACACAAGCAGTTCTGTTTGAGCACGTCAAAAATCATTCCTACATGCTTCCTATATATGGAAGCAGGCAATCATGCCATCAGGTGGTACCAGACTTTTCCAATTGGGGATAGGAATGTGATGGAAGCAGGTGTTTGTCATTCTGGACGAATCTTGCTGATGCTAGTAAGTCGGGTTTACGGTGCACCTCCATAATTATGCAAGTGTGAGTGAGGTTGTGTGAATAACGAAACTGCTGACCAGTAACTAAACACATGATTGCACTGAAAACATCTCCACTTTTATTTGGTCATGAAATATTATTAGTTTTTCATTTGTTTTTATTATTTTGTATTAATTCCATGACATACGATTTATACAGACAGTTCAATTTTCAGAAGGTACTACTAATTTTGTTATTGCATTGCCTTTGTCAATTGTCCATGGATAAAAAACTTGAATTTAGTGGGGTTTTTATCATGTCAAGCTTTGTACTTTGTGATACTTATCTGGTTATTTGGAAAGGCCTAATAATAGTGACAGTTATATTAGTCATTGCTGCCATCGAAGGCATGTGTATATTCTTGTTGTACTGGTTTCCAATTCGTGTGCGGAGTTGACAGAATTAATTTTAAATGTGCAAAAGTATTCAGATAAATGGTTGTCAATTAAAAATCATCCATTCTTACTGTTTTAGTATTACGCATTAATGTAATGATGCGACATATTTCTTAAAATTTTGGATTTTTTTTACTGCGTTAACGTGTTTATCCCCCTTGAAGACCATATGTAAAATTATTCTTATGACGAAATAAGCTAATAATTGATATTCAGAACTAAAACAATGAAAGACCAATGTCAGAAAAAAAATTAAAACCGTGAAGTTTTGGAGCGCTTTAAAATTTGCGGAGAACATGAATAATTTTAAATTTTTACACTTATATCATCATATGACCTCAATTTGGTCATTTTAGATTGAAAATGACATCATAATTGTGATCCTTGGTCTCAAATGCCTCAAAATAGAGGTATTACAAGTTATTCTGTGATTTTTAGCTAAAAAGTTATCTTGCGTAAGGTTTTTAGTGGCGGCCATTTTGAATCGTCCAATATGGCCGCCAGGAGGCACATTTCACTTGTCTGTCGGCAGATTCTAAAATGTCTAGGTCATGTCAGCCTGTGACAAAAAATTCAGACTTTTGCAATGAAGTGAACGATTCGACCTTTTTTTGAGGTTAAGCGCCCCTACTAAATATGCATAAATGGGACGTTATTAAGCACAAGGGAACCAACCCGCAAGGAAGTCATTTTCTGTAAAATGAACTTAAAGCTTGATGAGCTGTGTTAATTTGGGAAATATAATGAGAATTGATTGCATGGGATTATTAGAATAGTCGTTTGAACATGTACTCTAAGGAACATTTTTGTGATTGTTCTGATGATAGCGTGTGTGGTGCAGGCGTTCTAATGGTCGTGGTTCTGTTGTTAAAAATGATGAATCGCGTATTCCAATTTAGGACAATGGAACCAACCAACATTTTTATATTGAGCCCGTGTCGATCCGATACATTAATGCCCATTCCTCAATGAGTTTCTCATTTTCAGACCATATATATCTGTCCCTGCATTATGATGAGAACATTGGAAATGGAAGAATTTTTAGTATACATGTATCGTGGACGTATTATATGACGGAATTTTGCGTATTTCACTCATTTTCTGTCACTGTGCGAAAAATGCTGATGGAGCAAGACGACCTGTTCCAAAACTTCAGCCCAACGTCTCCTCCATGTTTGGCTCGATTTTCGCTCTTCTCACCAATAATATAACAGGACGTATCTACAGTGGCAGATACAGAGGGGTAAAAGCATCATTATTTGCCAAAATTTAGGCCCCAAAAAATGTTGTTTGATAAGTTACTTATTATTATGTATTTTTTTTTGGTGGAGGACAACTGATTTTTCATCTGACCCCCTCCCCTTTTTCAAAATTCTGGATCTGCCCCGGTTTATGTAGAGGCCTGCATGAAGTCCTATATTATTCACCGCCATAAATTAGGTCACAAATATTTAAAAAGTCGACTTGTGGTGGCCATTTTGAATTTCAGTAAAATCACATGCACATTTCCAGATGGTGGGTAATGTGATTGTAAAATGTGATTTTTTCTGATTTCAATTTTTGAATTTTTGCGCCCCCTACAAAAAAATATAAAGTTCACCCATGGCAGCCATTTTGAATTTCAGTAAAACCTTAAAACAATCACCTGCACATCTCCATATCGTGGGGAATGTGATTGTAAAATTTGAATAATTACTGACTTTAAGTTTTTGAGTTTTTGCGACCACAAAAAAATTGTTGAAGTTGATCTGTGGCGGCCATTTTGAATTCCTGTAAAACCCTGAAAAATCACCTGCACATCTCCATATCGTGGGGAATGTTATAGCAAAATTTGAATAATTTCTGATTTTAAGTTTCTGAGTTTTTGCGCCCACAAAAAAATTGAGATGATCCGTGGCGGCCATGTTGAATTTCAGCAAAACCTTAAAAAGATTACCTGCACATCTCCATATCGTAGGGGATGTGATTGTAAAATGCAAATAATTTCTGACTAATTTTCCGAGTTTTTGCGCCAACAAAAAAAATTGTGTTGACCTCTGGCGGCCATTTTAAATTTTGGTAGCATCTTTAAAAATGTGATGTTAAAATTAAAAAAAAATGCACAAACTAATTTTTTGAGTTTTTGCGCCCACAAAAAAAATTAAGTTGATCCGTGGCGGCCATTTTGAATTCCAGTACAACCTTGAAAAAATCACCTGCACATCTCCATAAGGTGGGGAATGTGATAATAAAATTTGAATAATTTCTGACTTTAACGTTTAGAGGTTTTGCGCCCACAAAAAAATTGAATTTTGGTAGCATCTGTAAAAATCACTTGCACATCCCCATGTTGCTGGGAATGTGATGGTAGTAACAGTAAATATATAAAAATGGCTAAGTCTTATGCCAAAATATTAAGCACTCGGTCCTCCATATTTCGCTGTCAGAAGAATGTAATAAAAACACAACATATTTAATGCTAAAATTTATACAGAACAATTCATCTTTCCTATTTCATTGTCAGAATAACGTAATTAAAAGACGAACATTCAATACTGAAATAATGAACACATCATCTTTGTAGTTCAAACTCTTTTTAAGACTATTAGGCCTATGTGATGTCTTACTGTCAAAACACACATTGCGACAAAGGTTACATGAACAATAGAAATATAATTGCCTTCAACACATAATGTCAAGATCCGAATATAAATCACTTGAACCTGGAGTAAAATATCGTTTTACACAAGGGAACCAACCCACATAAGGTGGCGAATGGTAGTTATTTATCTACCACTAAGGATTGTAATGGGACATATCATGTTTAAAATAGAACGATGTATTAATAAAATAGATGAGGATCACTCAAATTATAGTTAATGTTCCTTTTTGTAAAAATAAAATACTTTTCAAATAACTAAAAAGAAATGCATTGTTAATTACGGTAAAGCGAACCAACCCACAAATAGCAAAATGCTTATTTAGAAAATGTGTATAGCATAATTACTTGTTACGGACACATACTTTCAAGAACATATGTTTTATAATATAACAATATATCATACGGCTACTTTGTCATGTTTTTAGAACAATCTGAACATATTTTACAGATTTTAGCATTTTCATGCGTGGGTTGGTTCTGTTGTGCAAAACTCAGAGTGGCCCATTTGTCGTTTGTGGTTTGGTCCCAACTCGCTAGGCGGCGTGAAATTTCGTTTATTCGTCTAGGTCAATTTGTTTAACGTCTCACCACACAAAATACCCCTCCCATAGACTTACATGTATTATGGCCCATACGCTCAGGCCTCTCAGTACTCTTAAAGTGGATAAATGTGAATAAACCTATGTATTTTTTTAACCATCAGACTGTCCTCTTTCAATATAAAAAATAAAAAAGAGGTGTGAAACTGACATATTTTTTTTTATTTGCCCCTTTGTAAGGGCATACCCCGATCTCCCCTAGAACAGCCTTCAAAAACACGCCACCTAGCGAATGTGGGAGCCGCCTTGTTACTGCCAGCGTAATGACTTCCTGTTCTCTTTTTATTTTATTTCAATGCTTTTGCAACAATAAATCATCACAGAATCTATTCAAATTGGTATCAAAATGATATATCTGTCATTTTTACCACCCACACTGCTGCAAAGAGCCACAATTTTAAAAAACAGACTAACTTTCTTATTCTTAAACTTTATAATGATATGCGGCGTATGAATTTGTGTGGTGAGACCTTAAGGGTTAATTATGAAATACACATTTTTTTTATTTTTGCTAAATTTGCAAAAATAATATATTTCAAACCTAAAAATGTGTTTCAAAATGATATTCGTACTAAAATGCATCTGTATCGGCCAATTGAAATGTACATTGTTTTTCAGACAATTTGTCATTTCTGCGGAAATAAATGAAGGGACTTTTTTGCCCTAATATGGATAATATGATGTTTCTGAACCATCCCCTGTTTCATGACTAATGAAAAAAAGTTGATATCTTGTAATAAGAAATAGGCCTTGTCCAAATTCAACATGATGGAGTCATCTGTTACCATGGTAACCAAAGGGTTGCTATGGTAACCAGTGGTAGATACTGAAAAATGGTTATTTCCCCGTCTGTTTCCATATTTCTCCCAATATTATGATGTAAAGAGTGAATTAATATCATTTTCAAGTTTGGACAAATGCTAGTGTTCATTTCTATGACAAAAATAGTCAGAATCAGCTGTCTCTTGAGAAAAGAAGAGCTTTTGACAAATTTGAAAAATAGAAAATAAAAATAAAAAGGGCTTTTCTAGAAAAAGATAGCATTTCTATTTAGTGTTCCGGCATATACTAAATAGGGTCCAGGCACACTTGTAAATGATTTTTTAATCAAATAATTTTGACCAATAATACAAAGTACATAGACAGTACACTATACAAGCACAATAGATCTCCATAGCAACCTGTTTTAAGTTTGTATACAGAAACAGAATGAGTAGTCATTTATCAAATATAATTTGATTGACAGGCATGGCTTGTGAATCAAGAGACGCTGGGGTTGGTGTGAAGATTGCACAGGGTAAGAGTAGGTCTAAGAAGCATTGGCTATTTAAAAAGGTGTTAGTAACTGCCACCGTAGGGGGTGCAAACTTGAAACAAATGTTCCAAAAAGATTATTTAACAGGTTGCCAAATGACCTGTATGTTGCAGCCAAAGGAGCCAGTGTAGGCAAAATACTTCCAACTATTTTAAGGTCCGGTATTAAAGTCACAGATCACAATATTGGGACTGGTGCTCAGTCTTTGTGTGAATCAAACACACAATTAACTGACAATTCATCTACTTCAGGTGGATATTTTAGTATAGAAAGTGACAGTTTTCCATGTATGTACATGCAATCTGCTGGGAGAAAAAACCCCAATGTTGTACCTGTTCTTGAGGAGAATAGGATAATATCAATGAGCCGCTTGACAGAGACAATGAACTTCGTTTATCACACTCGTAGTGATAAATCAGAGCATTGCAGAGGAAATTTTATATTTCCTGATTATGCTGATAGAAATATGACACAATATGGTATGGGTACAGTACTCACAGTTCAGTGTACTCTGTGTAATTTTAAAGACACATTCAAAATGTTTGAAGAATTAACTAGAAATGACCGCGGTAGACCTGCAGCAAAAATCAACAGGCAGCTGGCAGTTTTTATGACCAAATCAGCTATATCTTACAATGATGTAAGATTATTATTTTCTTCTCTAGAAATTCCGCCCATATCAGAAACTGCTTTAATCAATCAGGTGAATTATGTTTCACCCAAATGGAAAGAAATAAATGAACGAATGATGGATGATAATACCCAGATTTTGAAGATATTAAAACAGCACAAAGAAGAAAGTAGCAATGTTGTGTTATGTATGACTGATACATGCTATAATAACCCACCTGAGGGAAGAAGCATGTATCAGCCTGGCACACAATGCGTCACACCTATGCTAGAATGTGAAACTTCAAAAAATATGGTGATTGCACTTACGTCCATGTCTAAGTTATGTAAGAAAGGTCCACGCTGTAACTTATTACATTCAGGGTGTACTGCAACTATGCCAGTTGAAACTCCGATATCATCCGCGGAAAAGAATGCATTAATAGATAATGTGAAACAAGTTGAAATGCGAGGCTTGACAGTTGAAGAAGTGGTCTGTGATGGCACTGCAACAAAACAATTGGATGCTTTAAATATTAAAAAAAAACATTGCTTGGTGCACATGGCACGTTGTCAAAAAAGACGAGTGATTAAAGCACAGCTAAGTAATAGAATGGTTGGTAGTTCCAATAAAAAAATTCACATGAGATTCAAACAAAAATTGTCAAGAGCAATTAGCTGCAGATGCACGATGGAACTGGCGACAGCTAGACAGTTACTTGAGACCAATGATGAAGACTTTTTATCAGCTACATCAAAAGCAAAAGATAACATATTAAACTGCTTCAGTGGTGACCACTCAACATGTAAGGAATCCCCTCTAATATGCGCAGGAAGAGGAAAAGCCGATAGTTTTCCCAAATATTTGCCACATAATAGAGCAATAGAAATGAACCGATCAGACAGAGCTGCCTTACAAGCTGCAATTGATTACAGATTGTCCAGAGATGCTTCCTACAAGCAGAGGAAATTACAAACAACAAATAAAGTTGAGGCTATGCACCTTAGCTGTTTGAAATTAAATCCAAAAATGAAAACTTATAAGAGGAACTTCTCATACAGAAATCATTCTGCGATACATTCAAATGCAATCGGTTCATCAAAATCCATACTTTCTCTGATGTCAAAATTGAATGTATATCCAAAATCATTTTCAGGCTTGAAATCTTTGCAAAATAAAGCCCGTTATCATGCTGCACGACAAAAAACTGTTCGATTCGCCCAACGCCGGCGAATTCTTTCACTTGAAAAAAATAAGTTCAAAGAAATAATGCAGTCCATGGCTCCTCACAGCAGTAATACTACCCCCAATGAGCATTCATATGCTTAGAAAAACCCAACTGTCAAAATATAAAGTCTGTCTTTTCATTGTTTTAGATCTCTAACCTGATAATGATAATTTATGGAAATTGACTTCTCAGTTTTCTTCCATCTGAAATGAAATATAATATAATAACTATATAATAACTTCACTTTTTCAGCTTACATGTATACATGTAAGCTATAAATGTATGCGTAGGGAGACTATAAAAATCAATATATGTCTTGGAAAAAAATAATTAAGCCCCCTATAGTTGAAATTACTTAAAATTGTATTATAGAGTATGATTATTGTACAAAATTGGTCAATTTAAAGGGCAGCGAAGTGACAGCAGACACACAGACGGACAAACGGACGGAAGAAAAGATGTTAAAATAGTGTTGGATGGATGGATGAGGGCGGAGGCGGTGGGATGGGGGGACCCTAATTTTTGTTAAATATAGGCCTAATCTGAATGATATTGTGTAAGAAAGCATTAAGTTATTGTCAGGAGACTAAAATATGACTTAACTAACCTTAATTAGTAACATTAGTCATTCTTATCACTCTAATTTACTCACATTTGATGAAAAAAAAAATATTGTGGGGACTATGTTGAAAATTAGAGTTTGCAGTCAGGAAATGGGTGGTGGTGGTGACAAACCCCATTGCTCAAGCACATTCGCCTGCATAAATTGGTTGATTTGTCCTCATTTGACAAATGAGCTATGTTGACACATCTGGTGTTGTGGCACAAATGGCTAACATCATTTAAATCATCGTGCAAGACAGTGCTGGTACATAGTGAAAAATATAGTCTGTGTACCAGCACTAGTCGTCGACTACCCCCGATGAGAATTCTCATCTGAGGGTAGCCAGCAGAGCTCACAGACCCCTGCCAGACAGAACACTCATTCATTTTTACAGTTTTACTGTTTATTCTGTTCAGATACAGCCTTTGGTAGGGGGGTGACATCACTGTCGGGTCTATTATTATGCGTTGCATGATTCCAGTGATGGCAGATGTTATTGAAATATATCTGAAAATCATCAGGAAAGACATGATAATATCATTGACATACCCCAAAATCTCCAAATCATCGAAGTAAAGTATCTAATTTATAGCAATACAGGCTGAAAATCACCAGTATATCGCAATAACATGTATTTATGTTTAAAAAATATGAAGACGTCAGTCCTTACCTCGGGCAGAAACAAAATTAGTGCACACACGTGTTTACCATGGCCCAGGAGTGGGATCTACTTAACGTCTCACCACACAAAATACCCCTCCCATAGACTTACATGTATTATGGCCCATACGCTCAGGCCTCTCAGCACTCTTAAAGTGGAGAAATGTGAATAAACCTATGTATTTTTTTAACCATCAGACTGTCCTCTTTCAATATAAAAAATAAAAAAGAGGTGTGAAACTGACATAATTTTTTTTATTTGCCCCTTTGTAAGGGCATACCCCGATCTCCCCTAGAACAGCCTTCAAAAACACGCCACCTAGCGAATGTGGGAGCCGCCTTGTTACTGCCAGCGTAATGACTTCCTGTTCTCTTTTTATTTTATTTCAATGCTTTTGCAACAATAAATCATCACAGAATCTATTCAAATTGGTATCAAAATGATATATCTGTCATTTTTACCACCCACACTGCTGCAAAGAGCCACAATTTTTAAAAACAGACTAACTTTCTTATTCTTAAACTTTATAATGATATGCGGCGTATGAATTTGTGTGGTGAGACCTTTAATGACGACTGGTGTACTGGCGACGTCATAAAACAAAAATCTCATTTTTTATGGTCATGTGGGTTGGTCCCCTTGTGCTCAACAACGTCCATTATGAATCTTGTCAGAACTTATTTTTTTTTTAGAGTGGGGTCTACGGAGCTTTTTAAGGGACATCTCTAAAAAATATATTTCAACTGGAAGTATTTAATTGGAGCGCGCCAAATCATTTGGCTTGAACCTAATAATCATTTGGCGCGAACCAAATCATTTGGCTTGAGCCAAATAATATGGCGCGAACCAAATCATTTGGCTTGAACCAAATAATCATTTGGCGCGAACCAAATCATTTGGCTTGAACCAAATAATCATTTGGCGCGAACCAAATCATTTGGCGCGAACCAAATAATCATTTGGCGCGAACCAAATCATTTGGCTTGAACCAAATAATCATTTGGCGCGAACCAAAACATTTGGCTTGAACCAAATAATCATTTGGCGCGAACGAAATCATTTGGCTTGAACCAAATAATCATTTGGCGCGAACCAAATCATTTGGCTTGAACCAAAAAATCATTTGGCGCGAACCAAATCATTTGGCTTGAACCAAATAATCATTTGGCGCGAACCAAATCATTTGGCTTGAACCAAATGATCATTTGACGCAAACCAAATCATTTGGCATGAACCAAATAATCATTTGGCGCAAACCAAATCATCTGGCTCGAGCCAAATAATCATTTGGCGCGAACCAAATCATTTGGCTTGAACCAAATAATCATTTGGCGCGAACCAAATCATTTGGCTTGAACCAAATAATCATTTGGCGCGAACCAAATCATTTGGCTTGAACCAAATGATCATTTGGCGCGAACGTAATCATTTGGCTTGAACCAAATAATCATTTGGCGCGCACCAAATCATTTGGCTCGAACCAAATAATTATGTGGCGCACTGCAAATGATTATTTGGTTCAAGCCAAATGATTTACACACATGACTCCTCGGTCATACAGAAAATGCTGGTTTAATGTTGGGCCAGCGTCGCAGACGTTGGCCCAACATTAAAACCAGCATTTGTTGAATTACCGGTGTGTATTTGCTGTGCATAAACCGTGACGGTTCAAACATTGCCGACAAACCCAATACTGTTTTAATGTTAGGCCACCGTCTGCGACGCTGGCCCAACATTAAACCAGCATTGCATAGACACCTCTTGTTTGCCTGGCACCCCGCTCCGTCTTTTGTGGGGTTTTTTGTGGTCACCCAGAAGTTGTGGATCGCGGTAGCGAGACACAACTTCAAGTGGGTGAAAATTACAATTATTCTGTGAAACTCAATGACCTTGACCTCCTTTGTTTTCACCGAGCTGGCTAATACAATAAAGTATGGAGGGGTCTTATATAACCTTGTTATCACCGAGTGACGTCACTGCATGTCACAGAATGAAGTTTGGGGGGGGGATGTTATATAACCTTGTTTTCACCGAGTGACGTCACTGCGTTTCACAGAATTTAATTTAGCGTTTGAAGGGTTAAGGATTTATTAAGACAACTATGCACAAGCATTGAACCAATACTGGTTTATATCGGCCCAACGTATACAACGCTGAACCAACACTAAGACAACATAAGATTAACACCCAGTGTCTGCCCGGTCATAGTTCATCGCATGTCTAATCTCGGTATTTTTCTGTTTCTCGCCACACAACCCTGCGGCATTTCTCGGGGCGTGATCGATCGTGCAATCGGGCGGCACTTCAAACAACATGAATAATAATAAATAAACATTTATATAGCGCCATATATCTGTAACACAATCATAGGCGCTTCACATTTGATAAATTGTCCAGTCACTGTAACGTTTATTAAAAAACTAAAAACCTATGTATTAAAAATGAGTAAGTATAGATTTAACGCTGAGACATTTTACATATATTGGTGAAATAATGGCAAGCCGTCGTGAACAGGTAAGTTTTGATGTGAGACTTGAATTGACTGAGGGTATTGTTTTCTTGGTCAATTTGTTCTATTCTATAGCAGCAGCGACATAAATAGTCCGGGCAACCTGTGGATACACCCGACACAAATTGCAATAGTTATGAAACCTTTTTTATCTGATTTCTATGTCGTCCGGGAGTAATATTTTAAAAATATACCAAAATGTATTGAGTGGAACACATATTTTCAACGTGACATCCAAAATGGCCGCCATAAATATCTCTTACATATAACTTTTTAACTGTTGCTTTGAATTTTATGTGTGACATATGGTTTCTAAGGGTTTTTGGCATACCAACTCCATTTCTGGCACTATTTTATTGATTGTGGGCATATTTAATTTAAAAGGGACCGGTAGATCATGTTCCGAGTGAGTAATTCAATAGTAATTCAACAATATTATTTTTTGTCACAATGCTTATCTGACACATATCTCTGATATTTTAATAATGCACAGAACACAATTCTGTTAATTATTTAATAACAAAACACTTTGTAAATGACGCACTATATTCTGGAAATAGTTTCATTATTTAATCTTACTGTGAAGGATAAGTAACAGCAAAGTCAAAACAGGTTAATTTTAACCCTAGAACTTTAACCAACTAGATATAGAAGCGCAAATAGTCAGCAAAGAAAAATCCAAGCAAAGTTTTATGAGTTATATAAGCCATTTATAAAAGTATTCAAATTGAAACAAAACCACTGAATTAGTTAATATTATAAAAAAAATAAAAAATGAAAACATTGTTGACAATCAACGCTCTTTCAAAATAAAAATGTCCACTATACTTCGTAATATGTTTTAAGAAAACAATAATTATAGTTATTATATTATAAGTCATCACTATTATAAATAACAAGACTTACATAAATTTTGTTTCTTAAAAATGATATTATCCTAAATTAAATGCATATTATAAATGTATCTATAACAACATATCTGATCATCTGACTGATATCAACTGACAAAATGTTGACAGTGGTGTGAAATGATCACCTGGTCGATCTTTCAGGGTTGACAATATTTTTTACCTGCTATGCCCACGCCTACAATGAGCATATATTATTTCTGGAATCGTCAGCTGTAGGCCTATTCTTATTCCTTGGCTAATAATAATTGTAACCATTATCAAATGTTTATATTAACACATGAAAATGTAACATCAAAAAATAGTATTACAAAATAAATGACTAGCTGCTAAAAGTAATGAGAAGTTTCATTATTCTGAGGATAATCCTACTCTCGGAAACTATGTGCTTGATAGCAAAGTGAATGAATGGGCGCACCTGCTGAGGAATGGGTTGTGCGATGAAGATAAATTTAAAATACATTTGACCAGTATGACATAAATTATCTAAACAATGCATTGGATGGACTAATGTGAACAAGAACAGAACGCATATAAAACCCACTGAGAATAATCGCTGCCTGACTCATCATTATAAGTAGGCCTACATGGTTTCTTTATCCCTTGCATAGATATCCAATGTAACAAAAAATAGTTTCGTTTGTTGCATAAAGGTATTAGTACATGTCCTTTTACAACCAGTTGATATGTTCTGCGATTTGCTCTGAAAAATGATCGAGTAGATGGAATTGGCAGCAGAATAATCTACAACATATCTCCCATAATTATACTGTTGTGGTGTGTAAATGTATGTTTTTTGCAATATGACGTGTCTCCCAGCAGTGTGGCCACTGCTAATTCACATGTTAATGTAATGCATCTTCTGTTGGTGGCGGTAACTTAAGGAAAGTCATCTTGACTCCCTTGTTTAATAATTTGTAAACTCTAGTTTGTGACAGCCTCTGATATGTTCTCGTGGTTTTTTTTCAAATGCTGCAATATTCACCTCCTTGCTACAAAGACACCTTTTGCCTGTAAAGAAAGGGAAATGTGTTGTATCACACCCACTTGAAATGTAAATAAATTATGACACAGCTCTGTGTTGTGAAGAACCCAATGAGATTCAATTTCATGGATCGGCGGGTGATTGAGAATACCTTTTTTCAATACCCCCATGCAAGTTATGTGTGGGTGTAAGACTACTTGGGTATCTCTCTCTTTCTTGGTGGACTGTAATTGTCTATTACTATACCTTTTCCATTATTGAATCTATCTCCAAGGCATATATTTTTTTTCTTCGCTGTATCATAACCCTTATTATAACCTCTGTTCTTCTTGGCACCACGTCTCACTTTAAAAAAAATACAGTCATGTACTCTGAACTAGACAAACAATATTTATTGTCTGTTATTATCTGTTCACATTTACTTTTATATAATGTTGTAATCTTGTATTTTGTTTCTGTACTGACACCTTCAGACTGGAAGGAAGCAGAAATTCATATGAAATGTAAGGGTATCTTACAGAAGGCCATGTAAATATACATATACTGCATTGTCTATTCATTGAAAAATTGTATCTCTATCACCGACGAATTGCTTAAATTGCATCCACAATAATTTTTGCTGCAGTATTGTAATTTTATGTTGGCAATATTCAGAACTGTCTGATACGCACAAGCGTAGATCTTGCAAACTGATGTCTGCTAATAGTACGTACCATTGCCATTGAATAGTGACAAGTTGGTGAAGTAGTTATTTCCTAGCCATACATCTGCTTAAAATGGCAATACTAACAGCAGCACCACCAGTAGCATTTGTGTCATTCATAGCAATGCCATATTATTTTTTTTTCAGTTTCAGTATAGATCTTATAGATCAAAATATTATGATGTTTTCATTTTCATAACCTTGGTCTTATAATAATTCGTTTGATTGTATAAATCATCGGATCGTCCCCCTATAGAGCTAGTGAAGAAAAATAACCCACAATAACTCACAATGCCCTATCACCCCACCACATATCATCATCTGTACATCATTCATTTAAACAACGGACTGTACTGTTCCTCACGTATTGCAATGTCACTTAAATGACCATTAGTGTTTAATTTCACCTTGCCCTTCACAGAAAGAACTTAAATATGAGCTAAAGCAATGAAATATTTTGCCCGAAATGAATATATATATATGGCATGCAAAAAACCATGAGAAATGATGTGTCACACAAAAAAATTAAACAACCTGTTCAAAAGTTATATAAACAAAAATTATGTGGCGGCCATCTTAGATTTTCGCTTTTTGTGCATTTCCTGTAAACTATTTGCAAGGTTGTTCACCTGGTTGTGTTTGTAGATATATGTAGAGATGATTTCCACCGGCCAATATTTTACAGCACGCCATGCCCCTCAAATCCTTCTGGCTCCCTGGGTATACTTCTGAAATTATGTCATTTTCAACGATTTTGACAGCCCTCTTGGATTTGCCCTTAAAAAGTATGTTTGATTATGTTGTTCTCAAATGACCCATTCAGAAAAAATAGGTTGAGAAACGATTACAATTTTTTACGGGTGTATCACTCACTCAGAACATGATCTACCGGTCCCTTTTAAATTTAATTTGACCTTGAACTTTACCTCAACGACCCAAATATGCCCACAATCAATAAAATAGTGCCAAAAATAGACTTGGCATGCCAAAAACCCTTAAAAACCATATGTCACACATGAAATTCAAAGAAACAGGTAAAAAGTTATATGTAAGAGTTATTTATGGCGGCCATTTTAGATTTTACGTTGAAAATATATGTTCCACTCAATACATTTTGGTATATTTTAAAAAATATTACTCCCAGACGACTTAGAAATCAGATAAAAAAGGTTTCATAACTATTGCAATTTGTGTCGGGTGACCCCATCATTTGTCACAGGTTGCCCGGACGATACTGGCCCGGCATTGGGCCAACGACCTGAGCCCCTACGGCTATAGATCCCTAGAGATAGACGGAATTATTTACTCCAACACCGTGCAAGATTTAACCCCTTAAGAAGGAGAGCCGTACATACAGAGTGTCAACTTTTTCAGTGCTTGGACCAATAATATTTGTTGGCTTTTCAATAAATAATTACGCCAAATAAATGTATGCCTCTGACTGACTGACTGACGAACTGACTGTGAGTGAATATATTGCTTTACGTCGCTTTCTGCACAATCGTGACAATATCGCGACAGAAGGAAGCCCGAAGCCGAAAATATGTCCTACTCTTATTTTGAATGACTTCAAGGGTTCTTTATAGTGCACAGTACCATAGGCAGCACTGTACACTCCGGGCATTTCAACAGTTTGGAGCACTGTATATGCACAACCACGATGACAAATATCCGGCCCCCAAGTTACAAGTTGCAATCGGAGCCGGCCAACTCACTCACTCACTCACTCACTCACTCACTCACTCACTCACTCACTCACTCACTCACTCACTCACTCACTCACTCACTCACTCACTCACTCACTCACTCACTCACTCACTCACTCACTCACTCACTCACTCACTCACTCACTCACTCACTCACTCACTCACTCACTCACTCACTCACTCACTCACTCACTCACTCACTCACTCACTCACTCACTCACTCACTCACTCACTCACTCACTCACTCACTCACTCACTCACTCACTCACTCACTCACTCACTCACTCACTCACTCACTCACTCACTCACTCACTCACTCACTCACTCACTCACTCACTCACTCACTCACTCACTCACTCACTCACTCACTCACTCACTCACTCACTCACTCACTCACTCACTCACTCACTCACTCACTCACTCACTCACTCACTCACTCACTCACTCACTCACTCACTCACTCACTCACTCACTCACTCACTCACTCACTCACTCACTCACTCACTCACTCACTCACTCACTCACTCACTCGCTCGCTCGCTCGCTCGCTCGCTCGCTCGCTCGCTCGCTCACTCACTCACTCACTCACTCACTCACTCACTCACTCACTCACTCACTCACTCGCTCGCTCGATCGCTCGCTCGCTGACTCACTCACTCACTCACTCACTCACTCACTCACTCACTCACTCACTCACTCACTCACTCACTCACTCACTCACTCACTCACTCACTCACTCACTCACTCACTCACTCACTCACTCACAATAATTATTTGGTTCAAGCCAAATGATTTGGTTCGCGCCAAATGATTATTTGTTTCAAGCCAAATGATTTCGTTCGCGCCAAATGATTATTTGGTTCGCGCCGAATGATTTCGTTCGCGCCAAATGATTATTTGGTTCCAGCCAAATGATTTGGTGCGCGCCAAATAATCATTTGGTTCGCGCCAAATGATTTGGTTTGGGCCAAATGATCATTTGGTTCAAGCCGAATGATTTGGTTCGCGCCAAATGATTATTTGGTTCAAGCCAAATGATTTGGTTCTCGCCAAATGATTATTTGGTTCAAGCCAAATGATTTGGTTTGTGCCAAATGATTATTTGGTTCGCGCCAAATGATTTGGTTCGCGCCAAATGATTATTTGGTTCAAGCCAAATGATTTGGTTCGCGCCAAATGATTATTTGGTTCAAGCCAAATGATTTCGGTCGCGCCAAAGGATTATCAGGTTCAAGCCAAATGATTTGGCTTGAACCAATTAAATACTTCCAGTTGAAATATATTTTTTAGAGATGTCCCTTAAAAAGCTCCGTAGGGGTCGTATCTTAATATCATATTATTGTGTACATCCTTTTAGAAAATGGATCATTGACGATATCTGCAAGGTGTTGGGATCCAGTGTCGGTCCAGGCACTGAATAAACAATACACAGTCAGATAGGCTACACGGTCTATTATACTACTTTTGATAGCAATATTATTTTAAAATTTTTAATGAATTCGAATACATTATGGATACGTTATTGCCCTACTTATTTTTTAAAATGATTTATTGGACATCAGTCATCTACTAGTATATATTCCTGTAACGTCACACTTGTTAAAAAAAATATCTGGAAAAAGATTGTGTTTCCATCAGTGTATAATCTCTGCTTGTCTACCGTCTACGACGCTGGCCCATCATCGACCCGACATCGGAATAATGTCGTGTTTGCTGGGTCGGAGGCCGAACTACTGTTCAGTGGTTAAACACACACAAGTCATCATCAACTGTCACAGTGATTGAATGATATCACGATGCTTTCAAAGTATACCGTTAATAATCAATGTTGATGATTTGTGTCAATTTAAATCTTTACAAAGGAGAATGACGTTTGATAGAATCAGAATGCAGAGAAAATTGAATCTATGAATGTTTGATCGTTAACTATATATAGGTTTACGTGACAGGGCCTATATCAGATTGCAAAACAAGAGACAAAAGTCTACAAAACTGACAGCAATAACCTGATAACATACATGTGATTACCTTACTTGTGCAGGGTTTATATAACCTTTAACCGCCAAATAATTCAATTTGAATTTTCACCCACTTGAAGTTGTCCCGCTGACACGAGCTACAACTTCAAGCGATTGAAAATGATTCAGATTTGTCAAAATGGAGATAAACTTTTTTTCAAATCTTGCTGATTGATCTCACGTTTCATTTTTAACATGTTTGAAAACTGGTATCTATTGTGAGCTATTAACATGTAAAAAATTAATGTAGGCCTAAGTGTGACCTGTGGTTAAAGGGCTAAGCGAAATATATCCACAAATCTTGTAGAGCCAGATAAATCACAGTAATAAAAGTTATTTCGGCTGCCTTCATCTTCAACGTGAATTTTTATATTGTGTAAATAGCCCATATTATCATTATACCGAGCAGTTTTAACATTAAAAACGCCAATTAAGCTATTGAATTGAAATCTTTACTGTTGCCACCCGCAACTTTAAGTTAGTTAAATAATTCAGATTTTTTCCAAAAGCGTGACAGTATGTTTTAATAGCTTATCCCTCATTGGAGACACGTTTCACCTCCAAGAGGCATTATTTAACCCTAACAACGCTTAAAATGTATATGTTTTGCATAAACCATGGAGAACAAAGGGTTTTCTCAATTCAAAAACCATCATTAATGGCTTAGTTAACTCTTTCAACTTCATTTGACTACCTCGGCCTATGTTATTAGTATAAGACTACTATGATTATTTAATTCTTTCAGTGCAGGGAACGTCTATAGACGCCAGAATCTAACGTACGTCATATTCTGACGTAATCGCGTCTAAAGCCTGGGAAATTGTTGGTCGCGGTAATGAAAACGTACCGGGTATATAAGAGAAACATTCCTGATTGTTGTGATTCAAGAGTGAAGTAATGTTTCTAGTTAGGCTTAATTCGAATTTATTTTCTCACCAAAAGTGTGGTTTATTAGCTTACATTACTATTGTCAATGTTCATGCTATATTTAAACATACAAAATAATACAATTAAATATTATAAGAAATGGATTCTCCAGTTAAAATTACATGAAAAAGAGGTATTACACTTGTTCCTACTATTATTTTCTGAAAAATCATATTTGACCTTGGAATTGACCTTTGACCTTGCATTTTGCCTTGTTCCGCATTGAATATTTCTTAAGATTTTTAGTATGTTAATCTGGATGTATTTGTGAAGCCAAAACACCTAAAATTATTTCTGTTGCAATTTGTTCAAGGTCAAATGACTTTTTGACTGGACTAAAATACATTTCCTCAACAACAGTGAATATAACACTCGCTGTGCCACAGATATATTTATAGATATCCGTCTGTCAACTAAATCTCAGTAACACCAGCAGAACGTGTTTCGTGCACTATAATCAATCATTCTTTACCAAGTTTAGTGTTCGGTTCATTTTTAACAATCTTGTCTTCTGTATGTTTAACACTTTTTAACCACTAGAGCACTGAGTTATTCAATTTTAATTTTCAGTCACTTGAAGTTGTGTCTTGCTACCGCGACACACAACTTCAAGTGACTAAAAATGTATGTGGTTAGTGCAATTTAAAGTCCCAACAGAGTTCCAAAATTAAAGGCATATCTTACTTCTAACAACTGGTTATCATGAGCATACAAATGATAATAACACACACAATATCTACTGTAATATCGACATCCGTGCTACAGGAGTTAAGTAAATGTTACCACCTCGGCAAAGTGATCCATCATCATCAGGCGAAAACGTGTGTTATCTTTGACAAGTCGTTATCAACCCTTATAACACTGGAAAATATTTGTATATAAGTGAGTGAAAATTCTAAATAAATAACTTGGATGATAAAGGGTTAAGGTCTCACCACACAAATTCATTCGCGCATATCATAATAAAGTTTAAGAATAAGAAAGTTAGTCTCTTTTTAAAAATTGTGGCTCTTTGCAGCAGCTCCTGTGGTGATTATTACGGAAATATCATTTTGATACAAATTTAAATCGATTCTGTGATGTTTTGTTGTAGCAAAAGCATCGAAATGATAAAAGATAGATCTAACAGGAAGTCCTTGCGCTGGCTGTAACAAGGCTCTTCTAAAAAACGAGGTCAATTTTTTTCTAGGTCGCCCGGGGGAGAGTGGGGCAAGAGCTTATTCTAGGCTAAAATAGCAGGAAAGCAAGCAGATTCACATACCTTTTTTATTTTTTATTTTGAAAGAAAACAGCAGGATGGTTAAAATGATATATAGGGTTATTTACATTTCCCCATTTTAGGAGTGCTGGGAGGCCTGAGCGTATGGGTCATAATACATGTAAGTCTATGGGACGGGTATTATGTGTGGTGAGACGTTAAGGCCATAGTTCCAGAAAACACATTTTCGCGCCTGTGGGATGTTTTATTGCTACTAGACCATTAATTTTGCTCATTTATTATCACCAGGCAGCCAATTCAGCAAAAAAATATAATATAGACATGTTTTCTAGCGACTTTAACGAAACTAATTTGATAATGTTCAATTATGGCCCATATACCAAGCATTCGTCCATATAGCACTGAAACAGTTGTAAGTTCAACTTGGTTCTTCCGCTTCCCCGCATTGATTTTCTTGTCCTTTGGTATTTATACCTCTTTTGTTTGTGTGTATAATGTCCGTACATCACTATTCTGAAGAAATAAAATCATTCATTGCCCAGTTTCAAGACGAGTCTCTGAAAAAATAGACAATTCCATACAGATGCTTCATGAAATGGAAAATTATGTTGTAATATCGAAAAACGGGCCATTTCTCGAGATCTAGTAATAAACAGGGGAATTTTATTTTGCGTTTGTGTGCCTTCTGCTCATCGGAATTGGACAAGGTTTTCTTTTTCGATTTCAGAATAGAATGTATTTTCTAGCTCACTTAAAAAAAAATATTCCCTAAACATGTTTATTTCCCTTAAGGTCTCACCACACAAATTCATTCGCGCATATCATTATAAAGTTTAAGAATAAGAAAGTTAGTCTCTTTTTAAAAATTGTGGCTCTTTGCAGCAGCTCCTGTGGTGATTATTACGGAAATATCATTTTGATACTAATTTAAATCGATTCTGTGATGTTTTGTTGTAGCAAAAGCATCGAAATGATAAAAGATAGATCTAACAGGAAGTCCTTGCGCTGACTGTAACAAGGCTCTTCTAAAAAACGAGGTCAATTTTTTTCTAGGTCGCCCGGGGGAGAGTGGGACAAGAGCTTATTCTAGGCTAAAATAGCAGGAAAGCAAGCAGATTCACATACCTTTTTTATTTTTTATTTTGAAAGAAAACAGCAGGATGGTTAAAATGATATATAGGGTTATTTACATTTCCCCATTTTAGGAGTGCTGGGAGGCCTGAGCGTATGGGTCATAATACATGTAAGTCTATGGGACGGGTATTATGTGTGGTGAGACGTTAATACAAAGGTGACGAAATGTCACTTAGTCAGCAAGTTGTAAATTTGATTCCAATTGCACATTTATCCAGGTATTTTTTCTAGAAAAAGACACGACCTGCTCTAAAAGGTCAGCCGATGAAATTCATATCTACATATATTTTGGAAAACAACCAGGTATATAGGCGGACTACCTCGTGAACAAGCTGCTGAAAACGTGTCAAGAGCCAACAGTCAAAATGGCCGCCAATTTCAAATCTAATTAATTTAAAACTTTTGAAATAAAAATCTTAAGTTATTTTTCAATACCGGGTACCTCATTTTTGACTAAGTTAAGGACGACAAATTCATTAAAACAGTTATTTACGTTTAAAGGTCATCCGAGGATCAAATCAAAGATCACTGCCATTTGTAAAGAATGTTGTTCTTAAATAAAACTCCCCATCTCCTTATGTAACACCCCCTTTTCGACTAAATCGATAACGACAAACCCATTACAATGTTTTTTTGTTGTGTTTTAAGATTATCTACGAGTTATCAAATTCAAGATGGCGGCTATTTTAAATCCGGATTATTATTTACATTTGAAATAAAAATCCTATCTTCTTATGTCCCATCTTCTCATCTAAGTATCAAAGACGAGATGTCAAATGTCGGCCATTTCGAATCTGTGTTATTCTTAGCTTTTGAAATAGGAATGAATGAATTAATGTGGCTTGTATCTGTATAGCTTTTGGTCACCGACTCTCCACAGCACTGAATCTAGTGAGTGGGATAGAAAGTTTCTCTAAAACCTGAATGCCCTACTGTCATCGAATGCTTTCAAGGATTATTTATAGTGCACACTACCATAGACAACACTGCATACTCTAGGTATTTGAACAGTTTGGAGCAAAGTATATGCACAACCTCGATGACAAACATCCGACCCGACCGGGATTCGAACCCAGTATCTCTTGAATTTTGATCCACAACCGGCCCCTATACTAAACAATAACCTCAATGTTCTTCATATTTCAGTGATGTAGGTTTAGATGTTGATTTTTCTGTCTTTTTTTAGAATGGACGTGAATATTTTGATGTGTTTTGTTTTTTTATTGATAAGAATTCAATTTGAAAAAAAATGTTATTTTTATTTCATAATAATACGTTATCAGGTTATAGGTCTATATTTGAAATAGTCTAACAATTAAATTGAGGGTTTCGAGATATGTGTCTGTACACACGTAGGTCATGATTATAGGCCTACATTTTGACAATAACCTTCAACACTGATCAACATTACGGTACGATTCCATATGATCACTGTGTCATTGTAACATGTGTAACTAGCAGTCAGTAATAAAATACTGTGCACACGGCGCTGTACTAACGTTGAATTAACGTCACTAACAGTCTGTGGGAACGATTCATGTTTTTCATTCATGGTATTCTTTGATCAATAATAAATATATAAATATATTTTGCATAAAACAATTTTAAAAAAAAAACATTAAAAATAAAACATTTATTTGCGTCGTTCCTGAAGAGTTGTGGTGTATCAGGCCTATATATACCAAGAGAGAAGTAAGTTTATATACCAAACAGGAGACATCGACCCACCGTCTTCGACGCTGGTCCAACATCATTAAACATTAAGCCACCATTGGTTCAACGTCTCGTTTTGTTGGCCTATCTGCTTCCACAATTTGCGTAGGCCTACACTAAACATACCGCTAATATAGTACGCTGTAATGTCCTCAGGTGTAGCCTACACTTCAGGTGAACACACAGTTAACCCTTTAACCGCCGGTGCCGCATATATTCGGGTTTTCATTTTTTATTAGCACATTAAGTACCACCTTTTGAACATGTTAAAGATAAAATGTGACATCAATCAGCAATATTTGAAAACAGTTGACCTCCATTTTGTCAAATCTGAATAATTTTCACTCACTTGAAGTTGTGGATCGCGTCAGCGAGACACAACTACAAGTGGGTGAAAATTAAGATTGAATAATTTGGCGGTTAAAGGGTTAATCCGCTGATAAAAAAGCGTGACCTCAAATGAACACTACAAAGTAATTAAAGGAACTTAGCTGATAAACTTAACACTAAACATGCTAAATAAATACAGACTCATCATGTGTTTGCATTAGTGCGGTATTGCTACTATACGTTATACCACGATTCACATTCACCGTGGTGGATGAATTTCGCCGATTACTCCGTCAATTCTCAATCAATTTTCATGAAATTTTACACACACTATTTTCCATTCATGTCGTGACTACCCTGGAATTTTCACAGAGTTTTGATAAGTATTTTAAAAGTTAGACCATTTGACATGTAGTAAATAAATAAAAATGTTGCCCTCTATAAAGTCATTAGCTTCGTCTTAGAATTGTATTACATGTCAAATGGTCTAACTTCTGCAATACTTATCAAAACTTCGCGAAATTTACGACATGAATGGAAAATAGTGTGTGTGAAATTTCATGAAATTTGGTTGAGAATTGACTGAGAAATCCGCGAAATTCAATAATCCTGGTTGATGAATTTAATGTGAATCTGACTATAGTATGGCTATCAAAATGACTTTTTTTATTCTGTAATAGGCCAATGGCAAAATATGCTAGTAGTCTTAATGTTATATAAACAGATTATTATGAGATGTTTTAAATTATAATTATTCGAAATAGGGCATATGCCTACCTGCGCATCTGATCAATTCCAACCAAAACAGTTTGAATATATCCCACCAAATACGACACGTTGACCCAACGTAGTTTTATTGTTAGTCGACCGTCTGTGACGTTGGCCCAACATTAGGCATTAATTAAGTCAGTGTCTCGTGTTTGCTCGGACCTAACGTTGAAAGGGTTAAATATAAATAAGGGAGACGATAAGGTCATCGCTGTGGATCATTAATTACTATTTAAGAGGGACTGGAACACTTAATCCCTGTCAAATTAACTTGACTTAATCTGAAGAGATTGACTGGTGTCCTGACGTCTGCTGAACTGGGGAATGAAATGAATGTGGTTTAGGCCACCTTTGGGCACATATAGGCCAATCTGGGAATGGTGAGATGAATGAGATGACACTGCCCTCCAGATACAGTATTAGAAATTCGAACTTTGCTTGTCTAAGGCCGAGCACGCTACCTCTTGCTCCCTGAGGTTCCCCATGATGATAAATCATTACGAGTGAGAGAGGACAAAACATTCACTTTCTTTGAAACTTGAAGGCCAGATCGAGTGAGGTTCGAACCCGCGATATCTGAATTTCCATGCATGCAGCTTTAACCACTGCACCTGGGCGGTCCCCGCCTGCTGAACTCGGGGGTGTATGATATGTCTATCACAACAAACACGAGACGTTGACCCCATGTTGGGCCAGCGTCGTAGACGGTGGCCCAACATCCACCTAACATGTGGTCAACATCTCGTGTTTGCTGGGACCTAGCAAACGTGAAACCTATGTTACAGAAGGTGGCTCACTATCAAAACATAGACGGTTGGCTCATGCACTATTAACTTCCTGAGCCAAAATATATAGAGATCTTGATAAGAGATCTTGAAATAAAGATCTTGAAAGGACAGATGGGGACGTCTGTGGAGGGTAAAATTCAATCCTGTCAAAAGAATATACCAAATCAGCTTCTGATCTCTGTACTGGATGAGATAAATAAAAAGTTGGGAAGATCACTAGTCCTACGACCTGAGACTACAAAATCCTTATACTTCATCTCATACGACCTGATGTTATAAAAACCTGTATACCTCCTCTCCTACGACCCGATTCTACTGTGTCTGAGACGCTTCTTCCTTCTCCTGATTGCGCTACTACGCAGACTGATCAGCTGATGGAATGGGTGCTTCTGGCCGTGAGACGACTTCTCGACATCTTCATTTGAGATTAAAATGATCCGCAAAGCGCTGGTCTTGTCTTGTCAACCCAATTTAGAGTTCACTAAACTTCCCGGGCTGAACTTCAATTAATTGTGAAAGTGAAGGCCTCAGGATAGCTTATTTTGAGCGGACACATTTTAATATTCCTCACAGGTGAGAAATCTTTGCTTTGCTTGAAAGAAAAAAATATCTGCGAGCTAAAAAATATTATAAGTAAAAACTATTGTTTATATGTTATAAATATGTTTCCATATTGCTTACATTCTTCTGATTCCACTTTCATTTTGTCAGTGATGTCGAAGCGGGCGTACCATCCCAGTAAACAGGAGACATTCACCCAATGCCGTTTCAATGTTGGCCCACCGTCTTCGACGCTGGCCCAACATTGAAACTACATTGGTTGTATGCCTCGTGCTTGCTGGGACATGAATCTTTATTGGGCCAATTGTTATTCCTGGTTTACATTAACGACCTTGCTACTGACCTAGAATGCCACCCATTACTCTTCACGGACGACACCTCACTTCTGGACATCTTAACTAACCCTTTAACAGGCTAGGGAAGGTATAGGTCATGGGCTACAACCATGGGTGAGTTGTGGCGGGGGGGGGGGGAGAGGTGCACTTGGGGTGGTTGTAGCCAATGGCCTAGTATGTTAATTTTCATTCTTGCGCATGTTCTAAAGACTGAATTTATTCTATTTTATCCTCTTTATTCTATTTGGTTGTCTTCAACTTTTTGAAAGATGGCAGAGGCCATCCACGATTGTTTGTTTAATTTTAGGTGCACTGTATCATTAATTTTCCTGACTATAGGTGGTTCAGAAATTCGTAATTTAAACGAAAACCAAAGCCTCCTTTGATTGTAAATATGCTGAAGTAGATATATTTTTTACGAGATGATTGATATTTTTAGTTTATTTACCTGATTTCGAAGATGTGAGAGCAGAAATGTTTACAATCATCATGTGGTGTAGGAAATTAGGGAGACATAGAAATCACTATTGTGATATGGAACAGGTCGGCATGTATAGTGGAGACCGGGGCACGTTGAACTATTTTTTTCATTTATACCTTTAAAAAGTGATTAGCATGGTGTATGCAAAAAAGCAAATGTGTCTTGTAATGCCTAGGCATATTGACCTGAATATAAAACATTCATAGTCTGGTTTAAACCAAAACATGCCTATGTATTTATTTGTTGAATGTTTGATGGTTCAACGTGCCCCGCCATCGGAGTACATTGAACAACCCTAGTAGCGAGGTACATTGATCCATCAACATTTTTCTTTTAAATTGTATAATTTGCTAACTCCACCCCTCATATCATTAGCTATATGTGATCAATGTGTGAAGTACCTTAAGCGGTTCAGTTGAGATTGATGATGTGTCTTGAATTATTCCGGCATAGAAATAATGCACAAAAATGATTTAACCTGATATAATTATTAGCTGTTTTCAAGATGCATTATATTATTTCCTTTTTATTACTTCCTACTCTCTTTCTGATAAGATTTGATGTAAACATGGATTAAATAGCCGTTTAAACTGATGCTAGAATTACAAATTGATATTCATATAATGCCCGATGTATCTAACGGAAGTAATTAAAGCATGGTTCTACGTAACCCGGAAAGCATGTGAAAAAAAAAAATTAAGGGCCTAATGATATTTTCTACATAATCTGCAACTGTTTAGGAACAAGGGCTGCGGTGTTTGCGTCCAAAAATGACCCAAAAATCATCCCCAGCTGTTTTTGATAGTAGATTAAATGGGACACATTTTTAGCGAGGGTGGACATTCTGAAACCCGGCAGTATGTGATATATTCCAGATTTTGTATGAAAAATAAAACCGGAAAACCCCACCAAATTTAACGATTTTATGCCTTTTATGTGTTACTGACACCTGTTGATTACGTGAGAGCCACCTGGCGACTACATGTACCTGAACGATAATAAATCTTGTTCTGTAATCTAGCATGGCTTCAGTCGTCTTTTAGTTTCACATGATGTCATGTAAAGGACTGCTTAACCGAGATGGACGTCCTGAAACCTGCTGAAAAGATGGTGTTTGATTCTCAGAATGTCACAGAGGCATGGCGTCGATGGGAGCAACAGTTCCGTGTTTACATGAAAGCTGCCGAGCTGAAAAAAGCGAGGAAGCGAGCGCTGCAATTTTTCTTCGCACAACATTTTTTATTCGTTCAAATCCAACAAAGAAGATGATAAAGATAATATTAAATCAATTTTGCTAAAATTTAGAAAGTACTGTCAGCCAAAAATACAGTGTTTGAAAGGTAGGCCTATGTACATGATGTATAGGCCCTACATTGTGTCATGGGCCTAAATCAGCAAGACGGTGAGTCCATTGATGAGTGGGTGACATAGAGCGTCAATTACGTGTCGGCGACCAAAATGAAAACATGATTAGGAACGAGTTAGTTTTTGACATACGTGAACAACGTATAGTAAAGAAAGACTAATAGTGGGCTCCCTTAAGTGCATAGGCCTATACATGTTAACATTGTATGAACAGTAGCAGCAACAGCAGACTCGGGTCGTCTCTATCACTCTCTAATCTCTATTCCTCCGCGTTTCCCTTTGGTGAAGTCTATAAAGTGGATTGAACACACGAAGTAGGTTGAACATTAAGTATAATGTTGATCTTCAAAACTTTTAACTTGGGAAGTTGAGCTAGGTACATTTTATTGTCGACCATGTTTTCAGGGAATTCCCCATATTGACTGTGGCCTTGGAATATTTCTTACTATTTGTAGATTTGACCCTGGTGAGATGCAAGTAAATCTTCACAGTATCATAGCGCTATTGAGCCAGATTTCAGTCCATTTTAGCCTCATACACACAGTTTTACTTTGCTTTTTTAGAGATCATTTAGAACTGCTGTGCAGTTATTTTTAGCAATATTTCTA
Source organism: Flabesymbios commensalis (assembly GCA_964017125.1). NCBI lineage: Eukaryota > Metazoa > Annelida > Polychaeta > Terebellida > Flabelligeridae > Flabesymbios > Flabesymbios commensalis. The sequence goes on along the minus strand of OZ024914.1, from coordinate 38,125,972 downwards.
AAATTTTAAAATAAATGTCACTATTATAGTAATATAATTCTGAAGGGACAAATTTAAAATGGGTTTTAGTATATATTGCAATAACCATAATAAGGCCAAATTTTGGTCGTTTTAGCCTCAGATGCAGCGTTTCAGAGATACCAGCCATTCTTATTTTTGGTGGTCATTTGAAAGTTTGGCGTTCAATTCCGATTTTGGCGGATTTAGGTATATATTTCTGTAACCTGGTAACCATATGCGGCAAAATGTCGGTCTTTTTTACCCTCAGATGCACCGTTTCAGAGATACCAGCCATTCTTATTTTTGGGGGCTATTTTGATATTTTGGCGGCCATTTGGGATTTTGGAAAATTTTAAATTAATTTAATTATATAGTACTATTTTCCTGTGGGGCCAAATTGCATTCCCTTTAAGCATAAGACGCACCGTTTCGGATAAAACAGCCGTTTTATTTTCTGTCTGTCATTTCGAAATTTTGGTGGCCATATTGTTGGATTTTGGATTTTGTTTTAATCTTAACACTAATTTCATAATTATATTGCTACACCATCCTCAGGAGGTTCTCCTGGCCCAGTTTAGTCTACATGTGCACAAAGGTGGCCTAACAGTTCATATAATTTATTGCTAACCATATGGGGCCAAATTTCAGTCGTTTTAGTGTCTGATGCACTTTTCAGAGATAGCAGCCTTACTTCTTACTTGTTGGCGGTCTTTGACATTTTGGCGGCCATTTTGGATTTTGGCAATCTTTTACAATTTAAAAATGGGTTTTGGTATATGTTAATGTAACCATATGTTGCCAATTTTTTTAACCTCATATGCACTGTTTCAGAGATACCAGATATTCTTATTTGTTGGTGGCCATTTTGAAATTTTGGCGGCCATTTGGTTGGATTTCCGCAATTTTTCTATTTTTTTATGGATTTTGGTATATATTGCAATAGCCATATGTGTCCAAATTTCAGTCGTGTTAGCCTGAGATGCAACGTTTCAGACATACCACCAATTCCTATTTTTTGGCGGTAATTTGAAATTTTGACGGCCATTTTGAATTTTGGAAGATTTCGTGTATATTAATGTAACCATATGTGGCCAAATTTCAGTCCTTTTTAGCCTCAGATGCACCGTTTCAGAGACACAAGCCAGTTTTATATTTTGGCGGCCATTTTGATATTTTGGCGGCCGTTTGGGATTTTAGAAGATTTTAAAAATCTTAATTTGCATTATACATGCTTTTCAATGGGACTGCCACTTAGGGTAGTGAGACCCTGTGGGTATGCTGACCAGGCAGATTTTCAGCTACGTCTCCTGGCGTGAGAAGATACCGTGCCTTCTCTCACAGACCGGACACAGATCAGTTTACCCCACTGTATCCCTGCGAGATTATCATAGAACATTATCTGATGTCCTTGACAAAGGAGATAGAGTGTGCTTATTAAATATACACAAAATTACATTTTTTTGTTATTTTTTTAACTAGAGGTGGGAACCACCGCATTCAAAATATTTTGTGAGATGATTCCATCAGTAGACATCCCCTGGATTTCGGCTTACTTAGGGTGGTGAGACCACATATGCATCGTTTCAGAAATGCCCGCCGTTCTTATTTTGGCGGCCATCTTGAATTTTTGGCGGCCGTTTAGGCAGCAATTTTGGCATTTTTTTTCAAAATCGTGTTAAAAAAATTACTATTATGGTAATATATTTCTGTGGGGCCTAATTTCAGTCCGTTTTAGCATCAGAAATATCCGTTGTTTCATTTTTTGGCGGCCATTTTGAAATTTTGGCGTCCATTTTGTTGAACTTTCACATTCTTTTTAAAATGGATTCCACATACAATGTTTCAGAGATACCAGCCATTCTATTTCTGATTTTAGCAATTTTTAAAATAAAAAAATGGATTTCAGTATTGTATTGATGTAACCACATATTTCATTTTTTTTAGCCTCAGAGGCACCGTTTCAGAGATACCCGCATTTTTTTAAATTTTGGTGGCCATTTTAGATTTTAGAATTGTTGTCGAAATCTTGAAATGGTTATTTAGTATTGGGCTATCGGGCCAAATTCCCGTTCATTTTAGCCTCAGACACGTTGTTTCAGAGATACCAGCCAATTTATTTTTTGGCGGCCATTTTGGAATTTCGGAGGCTATTTTTAAATTTAGTCTTTCAATTTGGATGTTTTTCAAAATCTTAAAATAAATTTAACTTTTATAGTACTATAATCTTGTCGGGGCCAAATTTCAGTCTGTTTTAGCATCGCATATATTAGGAATTTTATTTTTTGGCAATCATTTGAAATTTTTGCGGTCATTTCCGATTTTTACTTTTTTTACAAAACCTAAAAATCGTTTTTTAGCCTCTGAATCACAGTTTCAGCGATACAAGCCATACTTATTTTTGGTGTTCATTTGAAAGTTTGGCGTTCAATTCCGATTTTGGCGGATTTAGGTATATTTCGGTCCTTTTTACCCTCAGATGCACCGTTTCAGAGATACCAGCCATTCTTATTTTTGGGGCCATTTTGATATTTTGGCGGCTATTTGGGATTTTAGAAAATTTAAAATGAATTTAATTATATAGTACTATTTTCCTGTGGGGTCACATTGCATTCCCTTTTAGCATCAGACGCACCTTTTCGGATACAACAGCCGTTTTTTTCTGTCTGTCATTTTGAAATTTAGGTGGCCGTATTGTTGGATTTTGTTTTAATCTTAACACGAAATTCAGAATTAAATGGCTATACCATCCTCAGGAGGTTATCTTGGCCCAGTTTAGTCTACATGTGCACAAAGGTGGCCTAACAGTTCATAATTTATTGCTAACCATATGGGGCCAACTTTCAGTCGTTTTAGTCTCAGATGCAACGTTTGAGAGATAGCAGCCATTCTCATTTGTTGGCGGTCTTTGACATTTTGGCGGCCATTTTGGATTTTAGAATTTTTTTCACAATCCCTAAATGGGTTTTGGTATATATTAATGTAACCATATGTGGCCAATTTTTTTAACCTCATATGCACTGTTTCAGAGATACCAGACATTCTTATTTGTTGTTGGCCATTTTAATTTAAAATTTTGGCGGCTATTTGGTTGGATTCCCGCAATTTTTCTTTTTTTTTAAATGGATTTTGGTATATATTGCAATAGCCATATATGCCCAAATTTCAGACGTTTCAGCCTGAGATGCAACGTTTCAGACATACCACCAATTCCTATTTTTTGGCGTTAATTTGAAATTTTGACGGCCATTTTGAATTTTGGAAGATTTCGTGTATATTAATGTAACCATATGTGGCCAAGTTTCAGTCCTTTTTAGCCTCAGGTGCACCGTTTCAGAGACACCAGCCAGTTGTATATTTTGGCGGCCATTTTGATATTTTTGCGGCCATTTGGGATTTTAAACAATTTTAAAAATACCAATTTGCATTATACATGCTTTTCAATGGGACTGCCACTTAGGGTAGTGAGAACCTGTGGGTATGCTGACCAGGCAGATTTTCAGCTACGCCTCCTAGCGTGAAAAAATATCACCACAGATTAAACTGGGCTAAAATCCGTACCCTCTCTCACCGGACACAGAGACCGGACACAGAGGAGTTTAACCCACTGTATCCCTGCGAGATTATCATGAAATATTATCTGATGTCCTTGACGAAGGAGATAGAGTGTGCTTATTAAATATTCACATTTTTTTTTTTTTTTTTTTTATTTACTACAGGTGGGAACAACCGCATTCAAAATATTTTGTGAGATGATCCCATCATTAGTAGACACCCCCTGGATTTCGGCTTATTTATGGCTGTGAGACGACATATGCAACGTTTTAGAGATACCCGCCGTTCTTGTTTTGGCGGCCATCTTGAATTTTTGGCAGCCGTTTTGACAGCAATTTTGGCTGCAATTTCGGCATTTTTTAAAAATCGCTTAAAAAAAAATCACTATTATGGTAATATATTTCTGCGGGGCTTAATTTCTGTCCGTTTTAGCATCAGAAATATCCGTCGTTTCATTTTTTGGCGGCCATTTTGAAATTTTGGCGTCCATTTTGTTGATCTTTCGCATTCTTTTTTAAATGGATTCCACATACAATGTTTCAGAGATACCAGCCATTCTATTTCTAATTTTAGCAATTTTTGAAAATATAAAAATGGATTTCAGTTTTGTGTTGATGTAACCACATATTTCAGTTTTTTCCAGCCTCAGAGGCACCGTTTCAGAGATAGCCGCAATTTTTTAAATTTTGGTGGCCATTTTAGATTTTGGAATTGTTTTTTCGAACTCTTGAAATGGGTATGTATTATTGGGCTTTTGGGCTAAATTCCAGTTCATTTTAGCCTCAGACACATTGTTTCAGAGATACCAGCCAGTTTATTTTTTGGCTGCCATTTCGAAATTTTGGAGGTTATTTTCAAATTTAGTCTGTGATGTTGGATGTTTGTCAAAATATTAAAATAAATTGCACTATTATAGCCTTATAATCTTGTCGGGGCCAAATTTCAGTCTGTTTTAGCATCAGATATATCAGGAATTTTATATTTTGGCGATCATTTGAAATTTTGGTGGCCATGTCTGATTTTAGCATTTTTTTCAAAAGCTAAAATGGTTTTCGGTATAATATTGCTGTGACCATAATTTATGTGCCAAATTTCAGTATTTTTCAGCCTCAGAGGCACAGTATCAGCGATACATGCCATACTTATTTTTGGTGATCATTTGAAAGTTTGGCATTCAATTCCGATTTTGGCGAATTTTGGTATATATTTCTGTAACCTGGTAACCATATGTGGCCACATTTCGGTCCTTTTCACCCTCAGATGCACCGTTCCAGAGATACCAGCCATTCTTATTTTTGGGGCCATTTTGATATTTTGGCGGCCATTTGGGATTTTAGAAAATTTAAAATAAATTAAATCATATAGTTCTAATTTCCTGTGGGGCCAAATTGCATTCCCTCTTAGCATCAGATACAACAGCCGTTTTATTTTCTGTCTGCCATTTTGGTCATATTGTTGGATTTTGTTTTCATCATAACATGAATTTCAGAATTATAGTGCTATACCATCCTCAGGAGGTTCTCCTGGCCCAGTTTAGTCTACTTGTGCACAAAGGTGGCCTAACATTTCATATAATCTATTGCTAACCATATGGGGCAAAATTTCAGTCGTTTGAGACTCAGATGCAACGTTTCAGAGATAGCAGCCATTCTTATTTGTTGGCGGTCTTTGACATTTTGGCGGCCATTTTGGATTTTGGCATTTTTTTTACAATCTCAAAATGGATTTTGGTATATATTAATGTAACCATATGTGGCCAATTTTTTTAACCTCATATGCACTGTTTCAGAGATACCAAATATTCTTAATTGTTTGGCGGCCATTTTCAAATTTTGGCGGCCATTTGGTTGGATTTCCGCATTTTTAAAATTTTTTTTTAAAAGGATTTTAGTATATATTGCAATAGCCATATGTGGCCAAATTTCAGTCGTTTTAGCCTGAGATTCAACGTTTCAGACAAACCACCAATTCCTATTTTTTTGTGGTAATTAGAAATTTTGACGGCCATTTTGAATTTTGGAAGATTTCGTGTATATTAATGTAACCATATGTGGCCAAATTTCAGTCCTTTTTAGCCTCAGGTGCACCGTTTAAGAGACACCAGCCAGTTTTATATTTTGGCAGCCATTTTGATATTTTGGCGGCCGTTTGGAATTTTCGAAGATTTTAAAAATCTTAATTTGCATTATACATGCTTTTCAATGGGACTGCCACAGGGTAGTGAGACCCTGTGGGTATGCTGACCAGACAGATTTTCAGCTACGTCTCCTAGCGTGAAAAAATATCACCACAGATTAAACTAGGCTAAAATCCGTACCCTCTCTCACAGACCGGACACAGATCAGTTTAACCCACTGTATCTCCGCGAGATTATCATGAAACATTATCTGATGTCCTTGACGAAGGAGATAGAAATCTTAAAATTAATTTCACTGTGTAGTACCAGAATTCTGTGGGGCCACATTTAATTCCGTTTTAGCATCAAACACACTGTTTCAGAGAAATCAGCCGTTCAATTTTGGAATATTGGCAGCCACTTAGTAGGAGTTTTGCAATTTGTCTAATATTTATATGGATTTCATTACTATATTGCAATAGCCATATGGTGCCAAATTGCAATCCGTACACTGTTTCAGACATATCAGCCATTTTTTTGGCGGCCATTTGAAATTGTTGCAGCAAGTTTAGATTTTGACAATTTTTCAAAATCCTAAAATGGATGTATGGTGCTATAGCACTTAAATAACGCTTAAAAGAACGTTGAAAAAGTATAGTAGTATAACTATAAAATAGATTGCAGTATATATTGGTATAACCATAATATATGTGGTCAAATTTGTGTCCATTTTAGCCACAAATGCATCCACAAAAAGATACTTGTTTTGAGGCGGCCATTTGGAATTTTGGCGGCTATTTTTTATTTCGGTAATTTTTCAAAATCCTAAAATGAGTATATAGCAGCCCAGTAGGACTGACAGTGGTGTACCACTACAGTCCAGGGAAGAGAAACTGACCAAACTCGTGGTTGGATTTTGAGGCTATAAAATCATACAAGGACAAATATAATAGCAAATAGCATCGTTTCGGGCTATCAGCCAATAATTGGCTATATTTTTCGCTTGTTATTAACCCTATGCATTTGAACAATTTAGGTCACTTCATAACGATTGTGTGCACCGACGAAAGATATCGGTCACAGCGAGCTTCGAACCGTTTATTCTGGGCCAAGTAAATGAAATGAATCGGGCTTTAAGCCACCTTTGTGCACATATACGCTAAACTGGGCCAGGAGAACCTCCTGAGGATGGTGAGATGATTGAGATGACACTGTCCTCCAGACACAGGATTCGAAATTCGAGCCCTGGCGGTCTGAGGCCGAGCACGCTACCTCTTGGTCACGGAGGCTCCCCACATTACTAACTTTCACACGTGGATGGGGAAGAAACAATTTTGTTTCTTTCAAACCGCCGAGACCGGGAACCGAACCCCGGACTCTGGCGTGAAAGGCAGCGGTGCTAACCACTACCCTAGGGCCCCCGCCCTCTGGGCCAAGTACGCTACAAGAGAGCTACCCTGAGTAATAGCATAGATTAACTATATGTGGTTAATCTATGGTAATAGGCTCTTCTTATGTAGTACCTAAAAATTGCTTCCAATCGAAAAAAAATATTGCCAGAGAGAAGAAACGTCAATACAAGTCATATGCTTCACCATTGTTAATTGTCCAACATTCCCCACTGAAAAAATAGACAGATATGTGTTTATGCTCGAACAGAAAAGGCAAACAAAAAGTGTAAATTAGCCATGACATGATTTTATTGATAAAATAAATAGTAGTATAATTATATAATATTTTAAAATGTCACATTTTTTATTTCAAAACCACAAAGATATAAAATGCATAATTATGATAAAGCAAAAAATAGCAAAAGCACACTCGACAATAGAATGGCTCAGAGGTAAAGTGATTCAATTCCAAAATTCGATTTTTTCTGTTTATGTCAATTGGGGAAATATATAAATATATAGAAAATATATAGAGAATAATAAACTAAAATATCTAAGCCATTCGTGAAAAAATTCAAGACTTATTAATCAACATATATTTTTTCACTTTCAAAATTAATACTTTTCATCAATGGTAAAGTGATCCAAGTCCATCAGTTTATATAGGGACATTTTTTCTTGGATCAGTTTACCTCTGAGATATACGGAAAATGACTGCTTAAATGTTATAAAATACCCTTTGCGTGGATGAGTTTGTGCTATGCCAATTATTACCATTTTTTACTGGAGCATGATGATGAGACACTAGACAGTAGACGATTTCTATACTAGTTTGTGGCATTTAAAAATAAATTTATATTTCTAAATTTCAAAAGTTTATTTATAAAATAAAATGAAATAAAAATTGCCAGAAATGAGTTTACGACATTGATAATTAAAAACCTGCCAGTATGAATGAATGAAAAAAAACAATGCAAAAAATCCCATATGCTTCTAATTATGGACGTAACAAAGTAGAATTAAAAACGAAATATCTTATTTTTAAATTGATCCTATCTTTGACGCATCTATAGGAAAATGAGAAAATGCGGACTTGGACCACTTTTCAATTTTAGTCCGCCGCCATTATTTAACTCATGAAAACTGATTATTATCAATATGCTGAAAAAAATTGGGCAGGATACATGAAATTTGTTTGAACGTATCGAATCCACAAGGTACATTTAACGAAGTAAAATGCTATAAATCGGCCATTAAATTTTTTCAGTCATTAATCAACTTGTCTGAGAACTCATTCTTAACTACATGCAAAACAAATTTGAGTAGGATGCATGAACAAATTTTGCAGTTATTGCGCCCACAATGTAAAATTAGCTACCTAAAATGCAATAAATGTCGATAATTCTGCCATTTTGATTATTTTTCCACCATCATTGAGCGTTTTAGAGTACTGTTTATCAGTAACATACAAGACAAGTTTGAATAGGATGCATAAGAAACTTATCAAGTTATCGCGCCCACACCGTGGAATTAACATCAAATAAAATAAATCGGTCAATTCACTTGGCAAATCATCGTGCCCACAAGTGAATGTAAACGCATACACCGCCGACGCAGAACTTTAATTGAAATAGCCCACCTTTTAAAAATGGAAAGGCGAGCTAAAAAACACAAATCAAGAAAATTAAAACATTCAAAAATGATACAAATTTACTATGATCAAATTAACAAATGTTAAATGTGTCTGTACATTATTATCTATTACCAAAACTATTTAGCTACTTATTTCAATTAATGAAAAATAAATCAGAATGCTTCCTCGAGACACATTTTTTTGTGTGAAATTAATGAAGTAAAATGCGATATATAACAATTTACACCTTTTAAACAAAAAACTTAGTATTGTGACACTGATTCATAACTTTATTATAATTATGTTGTTCCAACACGGGTAATATTAATATGGATGTTCCTCTTCTGTCGTGCAAAACCAAAAGGCGGTATCTGCTTACTTTACAAGTAAGCAGATACTGCCTTTTGGCATCGCAGAGCAGTGCTGACATACAGTATTGAGATTCTCCGGTCGCAATGAAGGTCTTGCTGGAGAATGTAGGCAAGTATGACGCGGTAATTATGACAGACACAGCAACTGGTCACTCTTTTTTTCTGTTTTGAATTTAATATTAGATGGTTAGTCTATTAGATGGTTATTCCTTGCTGAAAATATAAATTTAAAATATGAGGCATAGAGATGATAATACACCTGTAAACGCATAGTCTCATTATCGATAAGGCGTCATGCTCTGCTTTACGACAGAATCAGCCAGATAAAATCATAGTGCGTTTGTTTCTAAATTTGATGGTAGAATGAGTGACCAGAGATGTGACTGTCAACAAGGGGTGGCAATAGACATACCACAAACAGGTGATAGTTGTGCACAGTATATCGTTAGTTGGGCTCAGCGCTCGATTCCAATGAATAAGTTGTGGAAAATTGATCATTTTTTCATTCAAACAAAATCAGTATCTCATAATAAATTAGTGCATCATAATGGCCCCACATATTATTAGTTACCCTCATGCAAACTTAGCTAAAGTACCAGTGGCCGAGGCTGCAATTTAACACTTCTGACTGCCCAGTATGTTGGGAGAATTGGGCCTCTTTGTAACACTGTTGAAGCTGTCTGAGTGTTACAAATGCGGACAAAGGGTTAAGTCGATGTCCAGAGTAGCAACGTTAATCGGTGCGATCCGTCAGACACAACTGACTACATTATTACCATTATTAGATCTATTTATAGTCACTTGCAAACACCAAAATCATATATTATAATTAAAAAAGTGATGTCGACCAAATGATCATAATCATAGTTGTTGAATTTGTGAGATGAAATCTATGCCTTTCTTGTTCAAGTAATGTATTCATTGTCATGACATAGAACGTTTTGTGGTTATGATGGTCGTACCACACAGGTACTCAATGATACTAAGAGACTAATATATAATCCCCAGCTTCAGCAAACACGACACTCTGACATGGTGGGACAGCTAAAAATAGGGTTTTTTAATTTAGAAACCACGTCTGAAGTTGCGTCGCACTACCTCGACCCACAACTTCAAATGGGTGAACTTTACTCATACTAGCTTAATTTGAGGCGAAACAAGAACAAATATTGATACTTAAACAGTGTAAGCTACCACAGCAAACAAATAGTATAATGTGACACAATTGGGCCTAACTCTACCCAAAAAGGTGGTTTGTTTGTTTTTGTTTACTCAACTGAATTTAAACATTCAATGAAAGGTCAAAATCAACCTTATAATTAAATATTCTAAAATGTTGCATTTGTTACCTTGACCACAGTCGGTTTTGCCAACACAGCATACAGTAGACACGTGGTTGTTATTGCCTAATCTCCATCCGGTATGAGAAGAAGAGGACGGACTCAAGTACAAACGACCGGACTTGTATTGGTTTATTCTTATTTTTAACTCTTTCACTACTGGTACCGGTGCAGCGCCGGCATAAAAACCTTATTCCATTGTGTATACCAGCGCTGCATTGTTGTATGTGGTATTTATTCATGTTATTACTATTTTTATTAGTCCTTGTCTATCATTTATATATATATATATATTATTTCGTTATTTGATCATTTTTTAATCTTGTGTTCTACTTTTTTTTGTGTTTTTTTTTTTATATATTTTTTTTATTAGCTTTAAATATCACAGGCCGCCACCAGAGATGGGGGTGGGGGAGTCGGGAGGCGAATCCAGGGGGGGGGGGGGGGCGCTTCCAATTTTTTTCGAAAAAAATCCCAATTTTGACCATAATTTTCCCCGGCGCCCCCCTTTTTTCAGATCCTGGCTCCGTCATTGTTTGAAATACTGAGCCACCTGGTCAGTATATTCACATGTGGCCCGAACCCCACCCCCCTTTTCAAAAGTCTGGTGACGGGCCTGTGTCGGGGTGGACTTTTTTTAATTTTTTTTTTTTTTTTAATTTTTTTTTTTATCTATATTACTTCTTAGTAGCTTTAAATATCACAGGCCGTCACCAGAGGTGGGGGGGGGGTCAAGGGACGGATCTAGGGGCGGGGGGCGCCTTATTTTTTTTGTCAAAAAAGTTCCCAATTTTGACCATAATTCCTCTGGCGCCCCCTCCTTTATTCAGATCCTAGATCCGCCATTGCTTTAAATACTGAACATGTGGCCCAACCCCCCCCCCTACTTTTTAAAAATCTGGTGACGGGCATGTGACTTTTTCCTATTATTTTCTGTTTTACTTTTTTGTGTTTTTTTTTAGAAATATTACTTTTTTATTAGCTTTAAATATTACAGGCCGTCACCAGTGATGGGGGGGGGGGGGACGAGTCGAGGACGGATCCAGGGGGGGAGGCGCCTTCAATTTTTTTCGAAAAAATCCCAATTTTGTCCATAATATTCCCCCGGCGCCCCCTTCCTTTCTTCAGATCCTGGATCCGCCCTTGTTTAAAATTTTGAACCATCCTTGACAGTACATTCTCATGTGACCCGAGCCCCCCCTTTTTTTAAAGTCTGGTGACGGGCCTGTATCAGGGGTGGAATCTAGGGAATGATATTTGATAGACCTTTTAGGGGCTGTTCAACAATTACGTAACGTTTTTTGAACGATTTTCAACCAACTACGCTCCATTTACACCCAACCCCCTGCTGGGGGTTACGTAGTTGTTGAACGCCCCATTTGTCAGCAGGTTTAGTGATTACTAAATGCGATGGCCTGGCTGTCGACGATGTACTAGCATCTAAAAATATTAGCCAGATGTACCGGCTAAAAAAGTTCAAATCCATGTCGCCTTGTAGGGCGATGCCGATGGCAACAACAAGGTTTTCAGCAGTTGACATGACAGTGGTTCGCGTGGTTCGTGGCGTTCACTTCCAGCTGAACATATATAAATGTACTTGTATAATTCTGGAAGTAATAAGTCACAAGTTTTGAACAACATGGGTCAATAATATCAATATATATGTGTGTGTGTGTTTATGACCTGGTCTGGCAAAATGAGTCGTATACGGCAGTTAGACAACCCAGCAGACACGAGACGTTGAACCAATGTTGTTTTAATGTTGGCCAACCGTCTCCGACGTTGGCCAACATTAATACAACGTTGGTTCAACGTCTCGTGTCTGCTGGGAAACGATGCTAGTAGGCCTACCATTAACCTTTCTCCTGCTGTGACCGTATACAATTATACACGTAGGGGTAAAGCTAGTTTCAAATCAAATAAAATGCCACTGAAATTGATCAAATATTTTGTGATAGACGTTAAGTTAATGAAATATTTGAATTTGTGATGTCTTTTTTTTCAGATGATGATATAGGCCTATTTTTCATCATTTGAAGCTGCAAATTGTGCCAGCAATTCCAGCTTCAAATGAATGAAAAAATACAATAGAAACAACTCAGGAGGACAAGGGTTAAAAGCAAAAATGACCTTTATGTACCTATTTCTATTTCTAATTTATACGTAGGTTTATAAAATTATGTTTGCAATTATAAAATGGTGTGATATAGAAGTAGGTACACAATGTTAAGCACATATTTTACATACATCTGTTAATTTAATTTTTAAAATGGTAACCACCGCTAAACAGTAAGAACTAAAATTACTAGTCACGCAGTGTTAAATTCCTGCCGACCAAAACATTAAATTTACTTATATCGCATGTTTCTCGCTGATTTCTCAGTCAATTAAATTCTCATGAATTTTGCAAGGATTTCTTCAGTCACCATGGTCACGCGGCGACTACCGTGGAATTTTCATCGGAAAATAGTGTAAACAAATAGTGTAAACAGTTAGACCATCTGGCATGTAATGCAATTCAGGGCAAAAACAAAATTTATTTTCACCAACTTAATGGGTTTATAGAGGGACGTCGTAATTACAAATTTACTATGTCATAAATGTCATATGGTGTAACTTTTGAACTACATAAAACATGCGATACAAGTTAATCTGACGGCGGGTATAGCTACTGTTGAAAGTTTACAAAATGTTAGAGCTAAGCTGTACGTTTATTATGAATATTTATCTCATTTACTTGGTTTTAATTCAAGCGTATGTTACATTTAAAAGTTTATAAATTTCCTTTTTGAACAAAACATCGCGCAATTTCAGACTTCGCATTTCTCTTAGATTCTCCTATTTTTTAGCTGAGCACGCTACAGTAATTTTGTGTTGATTCAAGATATGTTAACCCTTTCACCGCCAAAGTATTTAATTTGAATTTTCACCCACTTGAAGTTGTGTCTCGCTGACGCGATCCACAAATTCAGGTGAGTGATAATTATTCCGATTTGACAAAATGGAGGACAACGATTTTGATTTTTTCTGTCTTGATGTCATGTTTTATCTTTATAACATGTTTATTATATTCGGAACCGGCGGTTAAAGGGTTACCTCTTGAAGTGTTAAGTTATAGAATTTAAATTGTCATCCACTTCAAGGTGTGTCTTGCTGCCACGATCCACAACTTGAAGTTAGTTAAAATTATTGGTATCTATTTTAAACCTTTACAAATTCATTTTGACTGAACATTTACCCTCAGAGCACTGAGCTATTCAATTTTAATTTTAAGTCACTTGAATTTGTGTCTCGTTACCGCGATACACAACTTCAAGTGACTGAAAATGTATATAATTTGTGAAATTTAAGTCTCACATATAGCAGTGTTTTAAGAATGAAGGCATATTTTACTCTTTTTAAAAAGTGGTTTTACAAGTGCTTATAAAAAGTCTACTGTAGTCGACATCAGTGCACTAAGGGTTAATTTATACCGCAAAACAACATATTGAAGACGTTTATAGTCGTACCCACCGCTTAACCCCTAGAGCGCTGAGCTATGCAATTAAAAAACAGCGTTGTTTCATTGCAGTCCCAGCGTCGCAGACGCTGGTCCCACAATGAAACAACGCTGTTTCAACCGACTGAAAATTTATGGAATTTCTGAAATTTAGGTCCCATAATATTTCAGAATTTCAAGATTTAAGACATATATTTTACTTTTATTAACTGGTTATGCAGTTCCTAAGAGAAACACAGTATGTCTACTGTCATCATCAGCGCTATAGGGGTTAGAGAGTTAATATATAATTTTTAAATCTACGACTCATTTTGCCAGATCGGGTGACATAATATATGTGACCGCCACTCGAAAAAG
>OZ024914.1:38104402-38111513 GCA_964017125.1 Flabesymbios commensalis | reverse complement strand
GGCCATTTTTACCTTTTGGCGGCTATTTTGAAATTTATGCAGTCATTTTGGAATTTTTCTCAAAATCTTAAAATAAATTTCACTATTATAGTAATATAATCTCATTTCGTTCGTTTTAATGTCAGACGCACCGTTTCAGATATATCAGATATACCAGCAAATTAATTAATTTTGTAGACGGTCATTTTGAAACTTTGGCAGCTATTTTGGCAATTTTTTCCAAACTTTTAAAAAGAATATCAGTATAATTATAGTAATATAATCTCCTGCTGCCTAATTTCAGCCACTTTGATATTTAGTCGGCCATTTTGGAAATTTGTCAAAATCCTCAAACGAATTTCAGTATATAGTACCATAATCCTCTGGGGTTGACTTTCAGTCCGTTTTAGCACCGGCCACACCGATTCAGAGATACCAGGCATTTTACTATTTGGTGGCCATTTTGAAATTTTGGCGGCGGTTTTGGCAATTCTTCGAAATCTTCAAATGGCTTACTGTATACATTGCTCTAACCATAATGTGGGCAAATTTCAGTGCGTTTCAGCTTCAGATGTACCAGCCATTTTGAAATTTGGGCTATCATTTTGAATTTTTTTCACAATCTTGAAATAAATTTCACTGTATAGTAACACAATCACGTGGAGCCAAAATTCGGTCCGTTTTAGCGCTAAACGCATTGGTTCAGAACTATCTGCCGTTTTAGTTTTTGGTGGCCCATTTTGTAATTTCGGCTAGAGCTATATGGTGTCAAATTTAAGTCCGTTTTACCTCAGGCGCACCATTTCAGAAATATTAACCATTCTTATTGTTGGCCACAATTTTGCCATTTTGGCAGTCATTTTGAATTGTTTTCAAAATCTTGAAATGATTTTCACTGTGTAGTACCAGAATTTTGTGGGGCTAAATTTCAGTCCGTTTTAGCAACAAACACACAGTTTCAGATAAATCAGCCATTCAATTTTGAAATATTGGCGAACACTTAGTAGGAGTTTTGCAATTTGTCTAAAATTTAAATTGAGTTCAGTATTATATTGCAATAGCCATATGGTGCCAAATTGCAATCCATACACTGTTTCAGACATTCCAGCCATTCTTTTTTAGCGGCCATTTGAAATTGTTTAAAGTTTAGATTTTGACAATTTTTCAAAATCCTAAAATGGATATATAGTGCTATAGCGCTTAAAATAACGCTTATAATAAAGTTTAATAACTATAATAATAGTATTATAACTATAAAATAGATTGCAGTATATATTGGTATAACCATAATATATGTGGTCAAATTTGTGTCCATTTTAGCCACAAATGCATCAACAAAAAGATACTTGTTTTGTGGCGGCCATTTGTAATTTTGGCAGCTATTTTTTATTTCGGTAATTTTTCAAAATCTTAAAATGAGTATATAGCAGTCCAGTAGGACTGAGAGTGGTGTACCACTACAGTCCAGTGAAGAGCAACTGACCAAACTCGTGGCTGGATTTTGAGGCTTTAAAATCATACAAGGACAAATATAATAGCAAATAGCATCGTTTCGAGCTATCAGCCGATAATTGGCTATATTTTTCGGTTGTTATTAACCCTATGCATTTGAACAGTTCAGGTCACTTCATAACGATTGTGTGCACCGACGAAAGATATCGGTCACAGCGAGATTAGAACCGTTTATTCTGGGTCAAGTACGCTACGAAAGAGCTAACCTGAGTAATAGCATAAATTAACCATATATGGTTAATCTATGGTAATAGGCAATTCTTATGTAGTAGCTAAAAATTGCTTCCAATAGAAAAAAAATATTGCCAGAGAGAAGAAACGTCAATACAAGTCATATGCTTTACCATTGTTAATTGTCCAACATTCCCCACTTAAAAATAGACAGATATGTGTTTATGCTCGTACAGAAAAGGCAAACAAAAAGTGTAAATTAGCCATGACATGATTTTATTGATAAAATAAATAGTAGTATAATTATATAATATTTTAAAACGTCACATTTTTAAATTTTATAACCACAAAGATATAAAATGCATAATTATGATAAAGCAAAAAATAGCAAAAGCACACTCGTGAAGTGATCCAATTCTAAAATTATATTTTTTCTGTTTATGTCATTTTAGGAAAGCTAAATATATAGAAAATAATATACTAAAATATCTAAGCCATTCGTTAAAAAATTCAAGACTTAATAATCAACATATATTTTTTCACTTTTAAAATTGATACTTTTCATCAATGGTAAAGTGATCCAAGTCCATCAGTTTATATAGGGACATTTTTACTTGGATCAGTTTACCTCTGAGATATACGGAAAATGACTGCTTAAATGTTATAAAATACCCTTTACGTGGATGAGTTTGTGCTATGCCAATTATTACCATTTTTTACTGGAGCATGATGATGAGACACTAGACAGTAGAAAGTGTCTATACTAGTTTGTGACATTTAAAAATAAATTTATATTTCTAAATTTCAAAAGTTTATTTTTAAAATAAAATGAAATAAAAATTGCCAGAAATGGGTTTTACGACATTGATAATTAAAAACATGCCAGTATGAATGAATAATAAAGAACAATGCAAAAAAAAACAAAATATATTTATTTTAAATTGATCCTAACTTTGACGCATCTATAGGAAAATGAGAAAATGCGGACTTGGACCACTTTTCAATTATAATTAATTATTTAACTCATGAAAACTGATTATTAGCAATATGCTGAAAAAAATTGAGCAGGATACATGAAATTTGTTTGAACGTATCGAATCCACAAGGTACATTTAACGAAGTAAAATGCTATAAATCGGCCATTAATTTTTTTTCAGCCATTAATCAACTTGTCTGAGAACTCATTCTTAACTACATGCAAAACAAATTTGAGCAGGATGCATGAACAAATTTTGCAGTTATTGCGCCCACAATGTAAATTTAGCTACCTAAAATGCAATAAATGTCGATAATTCTGCCATTTTGATTATTTTTCCACCATCATTGAGCGTTTTAGAGTACTGTTTATCAGTAACATACAAGACAAGTTTGAATAGCATGCATAAGAAACTTCTTAAGTTATCGCGCCCACACCGTGAAATTAACATCAAATAAGATAAATCGGTTAATTCACTTGGCAAATCACCGTGCCCACAAGGCCCAACGTAAACGCCGACACCGCCGACGCCGAACTTTAATTGAAATAGCCCACCTTTTAAAAATGGAAAGGCGGGCTAAAAAACACAAATCAAGTGAAATTAAAACATTCAAAAATGATACAAATTTACTATGATTAAATTAACAAATGATAAATGTGTCTGGTCATTATTATATATTACCAAAACTAAGTAGCTACTCATTTCAATCAATGGAAAATAAATAAGAATGCTTTCTAGAGAAGGAATCACATTTTTTTGAATGAAATTAACGAAGTAAAATGCGATATAAGTTTAACAATTTACACCTTTTAAATAAAAAACTTGCTATTGTGACACTGATTCATAACTTAATTATAATAATGTTGTTCCAACACGGGTAATATTAATATGGATGTTCCTCTTCTGTCGTGCAAAACCAAAAGGCAGTATCTGCTTACTTTACAAGTAAGCAGATACTGCCTTTTGGCTTTGCAGAGCAGTGTTGACATACAGTATTCTCCGGTCGCAACGAAGGTCTTGGTGGAGAAGGTAGGCAAGTGTGACGCGGTAATATGACAGACACAACAACTGGTCACTCTTTTTTCTGTTTTGAATTTAATATTAGATGGTTAGTCTATTAGATGGTTATTCCTTGCTGAAAATATAAATTTAAAATATGAGGCATAGTGATGATAATACACCTGTAAACGCATAGTCTCATTATCGATAAGGCGTCATGCTCTGCTTTACGACAGAATCAGCCATATAAAATCATAGTGCGTTTGTTTCTAAATTTGATGGTAGAATGAGTGACCAGAGATGTGACTGTCATCAAGGGGTGGCAATAGGAAGACCACAAATAGGTGATAGTTGTGCACAGTGTGTCGTTAGTTGGGCTCAGCGCTCGATTCCGATCAATAAGTTGTGGAAAATTGATCATTTTTGCATTCAAACAAAATCAGTATCTCATAATAAATTAGTGCATCATAATGGCCCCACATATTATTAGTTACCCTCATGCACACTTAGCTAAAGTACCAGTGGCCGAGGCTGCAATTTAACACTTCTGACTGCCCAGTATGTTGTGAGAATTGGGCCTTTTTGTAACACTGTTGAAGCTGTCTGAGTGTTACAAATGCGGACAAAGGGCTAAGTCGATGTCCAGAGTAGCAACGTTAATCGGTGCAATCCGTCAGACACAACTGGCTACATTATTACCATTATTAGATCTATTTATAGTCACTTGCAAACACCAAAATCATATATCATAATTAAAAAAGTGATGTCGACCAAATGATCATAATCATAGTTGTTGAATTTGTAAGCTACCACAGCAAACAAATAGTATAATGTGACACAATTGGGCCTAAATCTACCCAAAAAGGTGGTTGGTTTGTTTTTGTTTACTCAACTGAATTTAAACATTCAATGAAAGGTCAATATCAACCTTATAATTAAATATTCTAAAATGTCGTTGTTATTGCCTAATCTCAATCTAGTATGAGAAGAAGAGGACGGACTTAAGTACAAACGACCGGACTTGTATTGGTCCATTCTTATTTTTAACCCTTTCACTACTGGTACCGGCGCAGCGCCGCCATAAAAACCTTATTCCATTGTGTATACAAGCGCTGCATTGTTGTATGTTGTATTTATTCATGTTATTACTATTTTTATTACTCCTTGTCCATCATTTATATATTTTATTACGTTATTTAATTATTTTTTTATCTTGTGTTTTACTCTTTTTTTAATTTTTTTAATTTTACTTTTTTTATTAGCTTTAAATATCACAGGCCGTCACCAGGGATGGGGGTGGGGGAGTCGGGAGGCGGATCCAGGATCCGTAATTGTTTGAAATACTGAGCCACCCTGGGCAGTATATTCACATGTGGCCCGAATCCCCACCCCCTTTTCAAAAGTCTGGTGACGGGCCTGTGTCGGGGTGGACTTTTTTTTTTTTTTTTCATTTTTTTTTTTTTATATATATATTACTTTTCAGTAGCTTTAAATATCACAGGCCGTCACCAGAGGTGGGGGGGGGGTCAAGGGACGGATCCAGGGGCGGGGGCGCCTCATTTTTTTTGTCAAAAAAATTCCCAATTTTGACCATAATTCCCCCGGCGCCCCCTCCTTTATTCAGATCCTAGATCCGCCATTGCTTTAAATACTGAACAGTAAATTTACATGTGGCCCGACCCCCCTCTTTTTAAAAAATCTGGTGACGGGCATGTGTCGGGGGTGGACTTTTTCCTATTTTTTTCTGTTTTACATTTTTTGTGTTTTTTTTATAAATATTACTTTTTTATTAGCTTTAAATATTACAGGCCGTCACCAGGGAGGGGGGGGATGGCGGGTCGGGGACGGATCCAGGGGGTGGGGGCGCCTTTAATTTTTTTCGAAAAAAAATCCCAATTTTGACCATAATATTCTCCCGGCGCCCCTTTCCTTTCTTCAGATCCTGGATCCGCCCTGTTTGAAATTTTGAACCATCCTTGACAGTACATTCTCATGTGACCCGAGCCCCCCTTTTTTTTAAAGTCTGGTGACGGGCCTGTATCAGGGGTGGTATCTAGGGAATGATATTTGATAGACCTTTTAGGGGCTGTTCAACAATTACGTAACGTTTTTTGAACGATTTTCAACCAACTACGCTCCATTTACACCCAACCCCCTGCTGGGGGTTTACGTAGTTGTTGAACGCCCCATTTGTCAGCAAGTTTAGTGATTACTAAATGCGATGGCCTGGCTGTCGACGATGTACTAGCATCTAAAAATATCAGCCAGATGTACCGGCTAAAAAAGTTCAAATCCATGTCGCCTGGTAGGGCGATGCCGATGGCAACAACAAGGTTTTCAGCAGTTGACATGACAGTGGTTCGCGTGGTTCGTGGCGTTCACTTCCAGCTGAACATATATAAATGTACTTGTATAATTCTGGAAGTAATAAGTCACAAATTTTGAACAACATGGGTCAATAATATCAATATATGTGTGTGTGTGTGTATGACCTGGTCTGGCAAAATGAGTCGTATACGGCAGTTAGACAACCCAGCAGACAGGAGACGTTGAACCGATGTTGTTTTAATGTTGGCCAACCGTCTCCGACGTTGGCCCAACATTAATACAGCGTTGGTTCAACGTCTCGTGTCTGCTGGGGAACGATGCTAGTAGGCCTACCATTAACCCTTCTTCTGCTGTGACCGTATACAATTATACACGGGCTAAGCTAGTTTCAAATCAAATAAAATGCCACTGAAATTGATAAAATATTTTGTGATAGATGTTAAGTTAATCAAATATTTGAATTTGTGATGTCTTTTTTTCAGATGATGATATAGGCCTATTTTTCATCATTTTAAGCTGCAAATTGTGCCAGCAATTCCAGCTTTAAATGAATGAAATAATACAATAGAAACAACTCAGGAGGACAAGGGTTAAAAGCAAAAATGACCTTTATGTACCTATTTCTATTTCTAATTTATATGTAAGTTTATAAAATTATGTTTGCAATTACAAAATGGTGTGATATAGAAGTAGGTACACAATGTCAAGCACATATTTTACATACATCTGTTAATTTAATTTTAAAATGGTAACCACCGCTAAAAAGTAAGAACTAAAATTACTAGTCACGCAGTGTTAAATTCCTGCCGATCAAAAAATCAAATTTACTTATATCGCATGTTTCTCGCTGATTTCTCAGTCAATTAAATTCTCATGAAACTTTGCAAGGATTTCTTCGAGTCACCATGGTCACGCGGCGACTACCGTGGAATTTTCATCGGAAAATAGTGTAAACAAATAGTGTAAACAGCTAGACCATCTGGCATGTAATGCAATTCAGGGCTAAAAACAAACTTTAATTTCACCAACTTAATGGGTTTATAGAGGGACGTCGTAATTACAAATTTACTATGTCATAAATGTCATATGGTGTAACTTTTGAACTACATAAAACATGCGATACAAGTTAATCTGACGGCGGGTAT